>OZ026618.1:8662417-8957417 GCA_964020975.1 Hermodice carunculata
ATCGAGCAAACAGGTAAAATGATATTAGAAAGCACACTTTTACACATTTTGCATAAATGATAATATTTACTGTAAAAATCCGACTTTGATCCTTGAACTTAACTCTGCACAAAGTTAACAAGCACACAAGTAAACAAACAAATGAACTTAAGGCCAGTCATGTCTGACGAAGTTGATGCTGATTCGTGGAAGTCCTGGTGACAAAATTACCAGCGCCAAGGACAAGGAGGACAAGTCCTTCGTAGTGTTCGAGTAGAAAAATTATCTTTCGTGGGAAAAAATGGGTTATTAATACAGTGTTATGACATGAAAGTCATAATATTTACCCCAACATTTCACGTCATATGGAAAAAAAAGGCATTCATTATTTGTTGCAGGAACAATGTGTGCATGATGCATCTAAACGTGTCCACGAATTTCACTGGTATAAGTCCCATAGCTCTGCTTCAGTGGTTGATCATTTAAAGGGATTGCTGTTTAATTTGTTTCCATTGTGATACATAATTGAGCTGTTTGTGGCAGAGTTTTCTTTTCTTCACGATAAAGTCCACAAAGGATGTTTTAAGCTACATTTCTGCATGCGAATAAAGTGCACGCTCTTATGTGCATCTGTCATCGGGCAAAATATTATATCAATTATAGGTATCCTAGCAACGAAGTTTGTACAACATTTATTTTTTTTCTATATGTTTAAAGAATTTAAGGAACGAAATTAAACATAATTGATGTGGCTGTGCATGATCGAACTTACGTCCATATAGGACATCGCTTTTTAAATTCTACTGATACTGTTTTTATATCATTTTGTGTTATCGGATTTTTTTGAGCAATCCCTTTAAGTGATCTGTAGTTAGTAAAAAAGAACGCGGAGACTCAAATTTTTAAACATCAACCACCGAGCCACGTTCGTTATCTTGGCTGGCATTTGCCAGCTGCCAATTCTAAAGAGACCATTCATTATTTACCACCATTTTCTTTTCCACGCTTTCAGTCGGCTCTCTGCAAGTACTCAGACTCCCTGGTACCCTTCCCCGTCACATCATCATGAGAGTGAGGGTGAGGGATGGGTAGGGGTGGAGGTGGGTGTGACTATGTACCATCCCAAACGTGGGTAGATAAAACCAATGTTGTTCAAAACATCATTTCGTCTTGTACGTATTAAAATCAATTAGATTCCCACTTTCAATGCCAGAACTTCTTAACTAATAATTGTTGATTGACATCAAGTCAAGCCAGTATTTTTCAGTTGCCGTTTTCCATGCCCAGCTGCTGGTGAAGTCGAGCTGCCAGTTCTTCACCCAGCTGCCAGTTCTCAGGCAGCTTCCTGTTCCATGCCCAGCTGCCAGTTTTGCTCAAGCTGCCTGTTCGCAGCCAGGAGCTGGTTCCAACATAGCTGCCAAATTCCATGCCCAGCTGCCAGTTTGACTGCAGTTGCCCGTTCAATCATATGTGCCACTTTGCCTGCTCCCTGCCAGTGTAGTCCATCTGCAAGTTCTCAGCCAGTGGCCTGTTCCATCCTTGCTGCCACTTTCCATGTCCAGTCGCCAGTTTTACTCTATCTGCCTGTTCTCACCCAGGTGCATGTTCAATTAGTTTGCCATTTTCCACGTCCAGCTGTAGTTTTCAACCATCTGCCCATGCCATCATAGCTGCCACTTTGTCTGCCCAGATGCCAGTTTTGGACTAGCTGCCCATTGTCAGTCAGGTGCCCGTTCTGTTATAGCTGTCATTTTCCATACACAGCTGCAAGTTTTGTGCAGCTGGCAGTTCTATTATAGCTACCATTTCCCATGCCCAGATGCCAGTTCACCAACCAGCTGCCAGTTCTCAGCCAGCTACCCATTCCATCATAGATCCCTTTCCATGCTCAGCTACCAGTTTTACTCTAGCTGCTTATTCTCAGCCAGCTGCCAGTTCTAGTATAGCTGTCATTTTCCATGCCCAGCTGCCAATCTTAGTGCCCATTCCTGTTACCAGTTCTCAGTAACTGCCCTTTTCTTTGGCCACCTGCCAATGTAGTCCAGCTGTCCATTCTCCTCCTGGCTGCCAGTTCTCCGCCCAGCAGCAAGCTCACAGCAAGCGGCCAGTTGTTTTCAGTGCCGCCATTTCCCCTGCCCAGTTGCAGTTTAGCTCATGTGCCGGTATTCCTCCTGGTTGCCAGTTTTAACCCTGCCGTTAGTTCTCTTACATACAGTTGCCAATTATATTTCAGATACTATTTCATCCAGCTGCTAGGTCTCACTCAACTGCAAGTTTTATTAAAGCAGCCATTTCACTTCCTCAGCTGCCAGTTTTCATCCACCAGTCAATTCTCATCTTAGAAGCTAGTTCTTTCCAGCTGTCGCTTGTGCTCCTAGTTATCAATTATATTAAAGCTGTCATACTTCTCCTACTATTGGCAAGATCTGAGGCACCTGCCAACTCTCTGCCAAGCTGGCAATTCTCCACCAAGGAAGGATTCCTTTCCCAATCTGCAGGTATCTTCCCCGCTGCCAGCTCTGTTCCAGTGGCAAGTGATGGTGCAACTCCTAATACTATTCCAGCTTCCAGTTCTCACAATTGCTTGTTTGTTATCTTCTAATTTTACCCCAACTGCCACTTCTGCAGGCAGTCACAAATCCTCAGCCAGCTACCATAGCTCTGCCAAGTAGCCATTTTTATTAGTTTAAACTTACTTTCCTTTTTGCAAGAAAAAACTATTGGGGAGCAGGCAGTGCCTAAATGAACCCCTCTTGCAAAAAAAGAAAGTAAAATGTTAAAATACTGGACATGTTACAGGACAATATGTGAACAAAAAGAGACATCTAAAAGATTAACATCACATTTTACAACACAGATAGTAAAGTCACATTAGGGTATCGTGATTCCCTAGCGTAGAAAAATAGATATAACACTTCCTATGGGAATCGTTTTGTTCCTTTATGCACCTTATAACAGCATGGGCAATTTCGAGCTAAGTAGACATGATGAAGTTTTCTGGTCCGTGTAGCACAGTTTTATTGTGTAACCGGCATGACGTATTACTGTATTATGTAAAGAATTTCGTTTTACAGTATACTGTGGACACTTAAAAAAAAAGTGAAAAACATCTTTGTATCCTGTGCCACAGTAAACTCGTGGTGTTGAAACTACACCTATTTTAAAGAAATCAGCATTGAGGGAATTAGATCCCATGCGTTATCATCTCGGACGACTGGCAGGTCCAAATAAAAAGCGTGAGGACACTGGTACAAAATGATGTTTTATTCCTCAATACCGGTTAGGCTTGAAACATCTGACGTAAAACAGCAGACACCTGTTTTGACACACCTGTACACTTCAAACCAATTTTACCATTTAAACAGACATACCAACATATGACACACGCCCCGTGTGCTCTGCTTCCAAGGATAACACACCCCCAAAGTCTATACCATAGAAGTGTATTACGTCATTCCAACGCGTGTAATAAACCATTCCAACGGATGTATTAAGCCATTCCAACGAATTAAAGTGGAATAAACATATTGCCATTTCATAATCCATTTAAACCACATTTTTATACTCATACTTATGGTGGCACAAAGTGCCAACTAAAATATTTTTCTCTCTCCATAAAAATGCAAAGGCGAAAACAAGAAAATAAGAAAACAGAACAGCGAAAACAAGAAAAAACGAATGCGAAAACACTAAAATAAAAAACACCAAGGCGATAATGCGAAAACATAACCGCAAAAAACACGACAGAACATATGTCGTGTTTTCGCACTCGCATTTTCGTGTTTTCGTGTTAGCGTTTTCTCGTTTTCTCGTTTTACTGTTTTCGTTTCTTGATCGAAAACGTCACAACTTGATAAAGGAAGTAATTTGGGATTTTCAGAATTTAACGAGCAAGTTTTTTTAAAGATGAGGTTTATATCATTATATTGTGCATGTACATACATCATTTATGTTAGCTAACGGAATTAATCTACTGAACACTTTAACTTTTATAGTTTGTAATTGTATTTTACACATGGATTCGAAGGAAATGTATGGACGCACCAAATATCCCCGTTTGATTGGTGCCCCTGTTGTAACGGAGTAGTTTTCCAAATACATTGTAGAACTGCTTAGCGGACGGCTATGATACCAAAATCGAGCGAACAGATAAACCTGGTATTAGAAAGCACACTTTTATACATGTTGCATTTGTGATGATATTTACTGGAAATATTACATTTTGATCCTTGAACTAAGCTCTGTACACAAGCCAACAAGCATATAAGTAAACAAACAAACTTAAAGCCAGTCATGTCAGCGGAAATTGATGCTGATTCATGGAAATCCTGGTGACAAAATTATCAGTGCCAAGGACCAAGAGGACAATTCCTTCATAGGTTGTGTTCGTGTGGAAAAATAATCGTTTGTTGGAAAAAAATTGGTCTTTAATACAGTGTTTTGACGTAAAAGTCATCATATTTACCCCAATATGTCATGTCATATGAAAAAAAAATGCATTCACTTTTTGTTGCTGGAACAATGCGTGCATGTTGCACCGAAACGTGTCGGTGAATTTCACTGGCATTAATCCCAGAACTACGGTTCGGTGGTTGATCATTTTAAAATATTGCTATTTAATAGTTTTCATTGTAATACATAATTGAGATCTTTGTGGCAGATTTTTTGTTTATGACACGATAAAGTTCACCAAGCAAGTTTTGAGCTACATTTCTGCATGTGATTAAAGTGCATGCTCTTATATGTATCTATCATTGGGCAGAATATTATATCAATTATTGGTATCATATCAACGAAGTTTGTACAGCATTTATGATTTGTATATGTTTAAGGTATTTAAGGAACGAAATTAAACATGATTAGGGTGGCTGTGCATGATCAAACTTGCTTCCATATTAGACACAGCTTTTTAAATTCTACTGCTACAGCATTTAACTTAACAGCTGATTATTTTTATTTGATTTTGCTTTATCAGATTTTTTTTTTTGGGGGGGGGGGTTGAAACCCTAGCAGGAGACCACAATATTAAGACATGTCACTCCAAACAATGCACATGGAGGTCTATACGGAAACCCACCCAAAAGTACAATGCATCAAAAATTACGAGATCACGCTTGTTTCAACAGATACATATAAATTTCTACCATAGAGCTGTGATGCATGTCTTTTCTTTTTCGTAGTCTGTCTGCAAAATTGCTCTGCACACTGATTTTTTTTTGGTCGATCGGTCATATACAATATGTTTGTGAGCGATGTGTCTCGTTGCCGCTGTACCCCAGTCACAAAGTTTCGGTTTTGTGTCGCGATCAGTGTATTGCAGACCTTTACTTGTAAAGCAACACTAGTTACATATCTCCACTGAATAAAACTACATGAATGGCAAAACCGGGGAAAAGCATGACAGTGTGTATGGTCACCTTTACCACGAGAAAAGCCAAAATTTGCAGAGAACCAGTGAAATAGGCTTGGCATAAAATTAACACTCCTGACAACCTTACATACCCGCACCCAAGCCAAAGCCAGGGAGACTGAACTCGGCCCTAATTGCCCCATCCCTTTTCCAATTCCGTTTTGAGGGAATTGGTTTTTTTTTTTTTGCCTCCGAAACAGACTGACTTTGTGTTATTGTTAAATGGCGATTGAAGTGCGTGTCGCACTGTCAGATTAATTGTGCAAGCAAACACAGTTCAGGGCTAGAACTTAACTTTTTTACCAACATTCCCACCGGACATGTTGGGGATGAACTCAACATGCCCAACTCATGCACAATATGTCCAACTTTATATGTCCAGGTTCAACTAAAGTGTGTCTTTTTTCAACTCCCGCACTTTCTTCGTCATGTACTACCCCTTGAATGAGACAAAAATAGATTTTGAATGTTACATTTTTAATTAAATGTATAATTACGGACGTTTTTCTAATGTTAAATGTACTGTTGTGAGCGACCACCGACCGGGAAAATTTGGCAAAACACACCGCAAACTACCGCTTTTTGAGGAGACTCCAAAGTGTCAAACAGTGACAAACCCTGATGTTTTGCCATCATATACATCGAAAATGTAACTGTCATTCATTCAAGTATCGTATTTCCCCTGTGTTTCAAACTTTGTTTCAAATAATCGGGATCGATTTGAAGTGCATCGCAACTTGGAACATGCCAGGTTCTCTATTTTGGCGTTGAAGTTTAACTGGCCGGCACCTTGTGCATGCGGTGCCGTCTACTACCGAGCCTTTGTTTTGCACAAAAACAACTGAACAGTCGCAAAAATATTCTAAATACATTACTTACTATCTTGACCTTAATCTGCATGCTCAGTTATGTCAGGCTCATTTTTAGAATTTCGTAAAAAATCAATTAAAATACGCCCCTGGTATCTCGAAAGCCCGCTTGCAAGGGCACACTTGAATCCCCCATTTTAAATTTGCATTCGGGTACAAATTACTTTGCGGAACTTCGGTCAACTCCGGAGTGATCTGTGGTCTCACATTTGTCGAGTAGCAAAACACAGACATACTGTGTTGCCGCTTATTTTATATTCGATTACATTAAAATTGTTAAAGGTCTTAAATCCAGCATTACTTCCACCATAGTACGTTTAAATTATTGAACTAAGAGTAATACTTTCGCGTAACTTCGGTGAACTCCGGACACGCACATGCTCTGAGATTTGTTGATCAAGTTGACTTGAGCCAAGTCAACCACTGGCGGATATACAAGTATACACGTGGTGTTTTGTTTGCCGTTTATTTTATATATTTGATTAATTAAAATTATTGCAGGTTTTTCAGCATTACAGCCATTATGCTCTGATTAAATTGAACAGAGACTAGAAGAAAGAATTCGTCTGCGCCCAAACATTGAAGCGGTCGCATCGTCCCGACGCATCGTCATGTTGGATGGGATGTGACGATACCCGCTCAGTACAACAGCTTCAAAAATTTGATAAGGAATTTTTTTGTAGATAAACTGAGGAAAAGCAAGTATGGTACATGTACATATACTTGTACAGTAAAAAAAATTGAACCATATGACACATGTATTTATTCCAGGACCTAGCCTTTAATTTTACCGCTTGCATTTTGTTTTGCCAAGCGCCTGCGCAAATTATCATTATTATCAACTCGGGCGCTTCTGATCTATGGACTAGCATGGTAAGGATAAGTAACGGAACTGCTCAACTTTAATAGTAAGAGGGAGATCTTTTTGCCTCTGATGTAACGATTCTGAGCAGATTTAACGTACCCAGCAGACTTGTGAAACTCCCGGGGTGAAACTGGACAGGCTTGTCATTGAACCTTTACTGATTCAACACCGACCATGATTGGTATGAAGTTTCCTTTTATTAAAGTTGTTGAACATAAATAAAAATAATGCGGCAAAAATATATTTATTTCCACGCAAGTGTGTGTAAAGGAAAGTCCGGTAGCTGGACTAACACTAGCGTGTACCACGCCGGCCTTTGGAAAGTCCTAAAGATAATCAAGCTAATCTCATGCCCATGTATTTTTAAGCCGGGTCGCGAATCTTGGTCTTTATCTCAACATGGCTGGCACAATTTCAGGGTGTCTCGGGACGTCGGACACCCACTAAATTCGAGCCCTGCAGTTTGTCTTGGCTGACGCGTTCAAACTGTAACATCATAACCTCGGTCATGGTGTACTACTAGCCTCTGTGTCTGATCTAGGAAACGAATAGAGTTGGTTATTCATATGTGACAATGTGTTATGGCTGAATGTCAACTTGAATTATCACTTAAGCAGTCGCTTGGCGTAGATTTTGATGAGAGGTCCAGGAAAGGCCATAACATTGATTTTGAGTTTCAAAGAGACCATAAAATAGAAGTTTATGGTTTGATTATAAATAAATGCAATACAATTTATGAGAGAGATCAGCTATCATCTAAAAGTGCCAAAAACAGAATATAAAAGATGTGAATAATTTAGAAAATGGAAAATGAATACTTTAGGGGCCAAATAACCAAACAAAACAAAACCAAACAGAGAGAAGAGCAAACATGAGGTTGTAAGATAATAAAATCTTGTATTGACGAGCCTTACAATACAATCTTTTCTCCGCAATACAACCCCAGGCTGGCTGAAGAACAGCCAGCTCCTTGAGGTATTTATACCAGCCATACTTGGTCATGTGACCACATGCATCCAGTTTCTCTAATATGAAATAAAGAAGAAAATACTTAAATGGCCGAACTCTGGCATTTTAGATATGCATATGAAAATATTTAAATGTGACTTTGTGTGTGTTTGCCAAAAAAAGTTTGACACGTAGGCCTGAAACATGAACTTGTCTTATGATTTGTATCACGTTTGAAAAGTTTGCCTCTAACTTTGAAGGACAGATGTTCTATAACTGGATGCATGCTGTACAACTGGTTTACAATGTTTTTCAATGAACATTTTTATTTCCATTTATTTACCATTTAATCTTCTAATTCTTGAATAAGATTGTTATTATTTTTAATCATAACAAATGCACAGTATTAGCAATGATACAATGTTGAAACTAATGGATTCTCAACACATATAAGGTGTTCTGGGGGTTTTGTTTGTTTGTTTGTTTGTTTGTTAGTTTGTTTGTTTGTTTTTTTGTTTTTTTTTAGGTTTTTTTTTTGTTTTTTTGTTTTTGTTGTTTTTGTTTTTTGTTTTCTACTTTTGTTTTGTTTTTCACTTTTTAAAATTCTAGGATATGCTGGGATTGATGTTTGTTTATCATTAACAGGACTTTTTTCTCAGTTGTCACCTCGTCATGATCATGATCTATGAAGATCACCCATCTGGCATAGTACAGATGGGTGATCTTCATAGATCATGATCATGACGAGGTGACAACTGAGAAAAAAGTCCTGTTAATGATAAACAAACATCAATCCCAGCATATCCTAGAATTTTAAAAAGTAAGTTTAGTTTAGTTTAAACATATTTATTTCAAACTGGATTGCCCAATAGTACAAAGAGTGTTACTAATCCAGGGGTTCTCCATACACACACAATATATATGTACAAGACAGACAGGACGAGACATTATAAGGTTGAAAACTATGTACTTAAACAAAACAGGCTATGTACAAGTATGAACACAAGAGATAACTTTGTACATGTGTGTGTTGACAATATTCTATAACCAAAATGAACATGCCATCGGAGAATACTGAGGGCGAGGGCAACAACCCGACTAAGGCCCGCCCACCCAGGCAGTCCAACCCACAGAGATGGGCCTTTCACAGATGGCAACGGCGATAGATGCATAATGCATGCTGCTAGGCGTGGCCGAAGCACGATGGCGATATACACACACTGCCACTGTGGAGGATTTCAAAAGTAGTTGGAGGGTAAATCAAATCTTCTCCTTGTTTGCATAGAAAGTAACAAACATGTCTGACTGTACGTGGAATAATATGAAAAATTTGCAATATACATATTTTTTAACAAATAGAGGAGGGCTGGGACTGCCATATACATGTATGTAGAGACCAAGGTACTCTGTGTCTGTCTGTCTGTCTGTCTGTCTGTCTGTCTGTCTCTCTCTCTCTCTCTGTCTCTCTCATTCACTATTTCTCTCTGTCCCGCAATCTTACAACTTATTTTCACAAAATACAAAATGCCAAAAGCAAAGAAACAAAACAAGACATATTGCCGTCAGCATCGAACTAAGCAGCAGTTAAGGTAGCGGCATCGTTGTGGCGTAGGGGCCTAACTTTCCCGAATCGCAAAATGGGTTTTTATCATTTCCTGAAAGCACAATACATGAAGTATATTGTCACCAAAAATCAGATTAAAAAATTAACTATTTATATGAGAAAATTGCGTTTAAACTTTTGGAAGTTTAGCTATTGTGCTGCTTTCTGTTTGTTTGGGTATGGTAATTTGCGACGGCGTTTTCGCAGCAACCCGCGATCGTCCACATACCTGGCAACGGGAAGGGGCACACGACCGTCGCCCAGAACAATGGCGGCATGCTGAAGTAGAACGGAGCTGATTAGGCTACAGAACCGATTGACGTTATGTAAACAGGCTGTTCAACGATGTAAAACTGGATGACTTTCATGTTTTTGGGGTGTTCCTATTTGTGATATGAACCTCGGGATGCGTGATTTCTCCAAATGGAACATAAACGATGCTGACAGGGTACAAATCTGAAGCACGTGTGCAGCTTCTCTGTTAATTGGGTAACTTTGTTCTTGTTTTGTCCTGTGTGTTTTGTAATATACATTTTGTGTGTCACTCTATGTTCTGGAGAACCCTTCGATTAGTGACATCTCGATGTACTATAGGGCGATCCAGTTGAATAAATATGTTTCAATTAAAAATTGATATGTCCATGGATCGTCGATATTATGAAAGAAAATGAAAAGTAATATTTCTGTAGGCCTTGTTCTATCATATTACCGTAAATGTTTCCGTTCTGGTAATTGCCCATTGAAACTAATACATCAACCATGTCAACGTACGTATGTAAGTTCATATGCAGAAGATTTTTATTTCATCACAGTCTACTTTCAGTTGACAGTTATTCTTTGGCTCCAGCAAATAATGAATATGGACATTTTCAAAAGGTTGTGGATCATGCCGACTTTCTCTCCCAGTTTTTCCATGGATGCACATGGGAGCAAATATACAACATTTCAATATTCAACAAGTAGCCGGAGCTAGACAATGCTGTAGGACCTATTTCTGATTTTCAGTGTTTATACGTAACAGCACAGATAGGAGTAAATCTTGGAGTGTGAGTGGTAACTTTCAAATGTTCCCTTCCAACTAAATACAAGGAAAATGATATTCCGAAAATTGCATTTAACTCTATCACATTCGGGTAAAATATGTCCTGCAATTTATTTATCATTTTGAACACGTACACTACCCCCCCCCCCCCGCCCCTTCGTATCGGGAGAGTACCATGAGTCCCATGACGAAGGGATTTTTTTTTTGTACAACACATGTGTAACTTAGTGTTACACAGTCAGTTTGGCCCGTATTGTTACCTGGACTGATACTTTTATTAATTTTCTTTTGTAGATATGACGGCCATGGATTTGTGACGAGTTTGAAACTTAGCGTTACAGCTCTCCAGCTATAGAGAAACATGGCGCAGAGGAAGATGAGATTTATTCACTACTGCTCATGGGCTACGAGTTTGAGAGTAAGTCCCAGATAACAACACTTGAATTATTGTATGATTATCTGGAGCAGTTGTCCGAAGTATATGATTTTATGCAGCATTTATACAACTTTCGATCTTTTCACCAAGTTGATAGTTCAGAATGTTACCCAAATTTATCTTGTAGCAGGGAGCTTCTAGAACATGTCTCTGCTTGTCGTAATATTCTTATGGGTTGTTAAAAAATGTAATGCAGTAATTCAATAATGCAACTTAGCATTTTTACATTCAATAAACAAAATGGGGGGGGGGGGGCAGTTTAATTAACTAGTCATGTTGTCGTGTTTTGTTTTTGCAGGAAAAGGAAGTTGGTCCCGAAGGCTGTCAGTACACCTACCCGGCCCAGATCCTGGCATTTCTGCGTGCTATGCTGCCTTTACAGGTCAAGGGGGAGTTCCGTTTGTACCAAGTTGGATTAGAATACAGTGAACATTTCTCATGACAAAGCATGACAAAGCGATAAGAACATGGACAAAAAAAGTTTTCATGTCAAGTTGGATTAGAATACAATGGACTCTTCATACGACAAAGTGATAAGAACATGTACATATAGTTTTCATGTGAATAAAATTTGTAAATATAAATATGGATGTAGTTTATGTTGTATTTTTTTCAAATTGTGCAGCAAGGTCCTTATTAACCCAGGCCATATTATTTCAACTGTAGCATTACAAGACCAACTGAAGCTTTTGAAAAAATGCATTTGACTGGACTACGGCTGATGCATTGCCTGACACGGACGAAGTTCTGTGTATGCCACATACAGTAATTATGTGTAGATAAAAACCAGAGCTTGGTCTGCCATATGGAAATCTATATACCCCTCCCCTTACTTTATTTGCATGAAATAAAATAAATTTGCTACAATTTCATAGTAGCCGTCATCATTCTTGCCACTCTGCATCTCCATACCTTATGTAAACTCAGCTAAATACCTCATTCATTTACAGATATGATATTCGGTACAACAACAGGTTATATTTGTTAAACTCCGATTTAACTTACATCCAGATTTATAATCATTTTCATAGGAACATCATTACACTTGTGATGATCTTGGTCTCTTTTGTTGCCATGTATGTACACTTGTTTTCTGCACTCTCTCGTGCTCTTGTTTATGTTACTTTATTTGTTGTTTTGAAGACTATATTCTCCAGCATACATTGTCATATACTCATTGGGTTTTTTGTAAACACGAATGCATTTATTTTCTGTTGTGTCTCACAGTGTTCAGCGACGGACATTAACCAGTATGATACCCCCTAATGGGCATTTGTTTAAATCAATATAGAGCTGTGGTAGGGTTATTTCACAACAAAGATGGGTTTATGTTCCTGTCCATGTCTGCCAACGTGGCTACATTTTCATATCACGATCATAGTTTTATCTTCACTTTTACCTTCCTCATAGTAATTGCCGCAGTATTACTTACCGAATGTCTATGCCATCTGAGACATGTGACGGTCCTTATACTTAGGGTGCTCTCCACGAGTATTCATCCAAACCCTGGTCCAGTTCATGATAATGTTCTTAATAAGTTTTCTGTGTGCCATGCTAACGTACGTAGCTTAAAATCTGATGGTAACTCGAAGAAATAAGTATTTTGGCGGAGTCTGAAAAATTGGAAGTCATTTCTTTATTTGAAACATGGCTCGATACTTCCAACCCTGATGCTTTATTGGCAATTGAAGGCTTTCAAACCCCGCTACGTAAGGATCGTGAAGCTGGGGGGGGGGGGGGGGGAGGGGTTGCCCTGTATGTAAAAGACAATCTACCTGTTAGACGATGTGCGGAGCTGGAAACTCCCAGTAGTGAATGTATCTGGGCTGAAATTACTGTTCCTTCTGGTAAACTGATTCCAGGTGTTTATTATCGTCCACCAGGCCAATCTGCCGCATAGAGAGACCTTTTTTTGGACAATTTATCTCACTCCATTTCGTCTGCTATCGAACTTAACCCTAAAATACTCCTAATAACCGGTGATTTTAACGATCGCTGTGTAAGCTGGGATTCTCCCCACACCGACAGTGAACTTGGACAGCGCCTCTTTGATCTGCTGGCTCAAAACAACCAGCATCAGCTCATATCCGAACCTACTCGTGTGTCGGAGCACTATGCAAACCTACTAGATCTCATGATAACTGACTCCCCTGGTTATATCCTTAACTCCGGCATACTCCCTCCTATATCCTCTTCTGATCATTCTGTTGTCTTTGGCTCTTTTTCTGTGAATCATTACACGGATCGCCCCTTCAAACGCTCTGTCTGGAACTTCCAGAGGGCTGATTTTGTCAACTTGAACGATGTACTCCATCATGCTCCCTGGGAAACTGGTTTCACAGTTTTTGACTCCATAAGTGACTGTGTCATACTGGTCAGACCTATTTATTGACACGTGTAAACAGTTTACTCCGTTCCGAGCGGTCACTATTCGACCCAGGGACAAGCCCTGGATCAACTGTAGTATTAAGAGGCTAATACGGCAGCACAATCACGCGTGGAACAGATATAAATGCCAGACACAAAAGCCTCGGCCTCACACACTCCTCACCACTCAAAATATTGAACGCCTCTTTCAGTTATACAAACGGAAACGTAACGTTACAGTCAACGCTATCAAAACTCCATTCGTCTTTACTTTACCAAACTCCGCTCCGAACTAGACTCAAGAGAGATAAGTCCTAAAAGATGGTGGACCCTAAGCAAATCTATTCTTGGTCACAAACTTTATCAAAACATTTCAACTCTTATTGACGATGGAAGGAACATTTCTTCCGATATAGAGAAGTCAGTGACCTTCAACAAGTATTTTTCTGATCAGTGTAAGACTCCGCATGATGACAATCCTTTGCCCTTGCCCGACCTTGCCGTCCGTACTGAGGCCTGCCTGTCTATGTTTCAAGTGCAAGTAAATGACGTGGAAAAGATTTTAAAATCTCTGAAAACCAGTTCTTCTTGTGGTCCTGACGGTATAGGCAACACCCTTCTTAAATGGAAAATTATAGGCCTATTTCACTCCTCTATAATGTCTCGAAAGTACTTTTGCGTCTAGTTTATAACGTTTTCTATGAATATCTAACCTCTAACAATTTACTTTCTGCTAAAAACTCTGGCTTTAAGAAAAACGATTCCACCATAAATCAACTTGTTAGCATTCTTCATACTATTTACAGTGGGCTTGAGTTGGGCCATGAGGCCCGTATGGTTTTCCTGGATATATCCAAGGCCTTTGACAGAGTCTGCCACGCTGGTCTACTTTTTAAACTAAAACAATTGGGGTTTGAAGATCCTGTGTTACTATTTATAGAAAGCTATCTCTCAAACCGACTTCAACGTGTTACTTTTGGAGGACAGACCTCACCTTGGCTCCCTATAGAGGCTGGAATGCCCCAAGGCTCGATCCTTGGTCCCCTACTTTTTTCCTCGTTTACATTAATGGCATCACTGTCAACATCACCTGTGACATCTGTTTATTCGCGGATGATACCAGTATTCTTGAAATTGTCCACGAACCAATGGCCACAGCTGAAAGCCTTAATCGTGATCTTACACAAATTCATCACTGGGGCAAGCTCTGGCGTATGACATTTACTGCCATGAAATCCATATCAATGACCTTCTCAGCTAAACGACATAAGCCTGATCATCCTCCCCTACTTCTTGGAAACACACCGATACCTGAGGCCACTCTACATACTTACCTTGGAGTTACACTCTCAAGTAATTTGTCATGGCACCAGCATATAACACGTATTGTTAAAAAAACCAGCCAACGGCTTGCTCTTTTACACAGACTTTAATATAAACTCTCCCGCCAGACACTCATACGGTTGTATAGTACAATGATCCGTCCTATCCTCGAATATGGGTGTCCTGTTTGACAATTGCACTGAAAACCTGTCGCAATCTATAGAAGCTGTGCAGTATGAGGCAGCCAGGATCTGCCTTGGCGCAACTAGGTACACTCCACGTGTCTTACTTCTCGAAAAGCTTGAATGGCAAACTCTGGCAAATCGGAGGAAATACTTTAAACTTATTCTTTTCTTTAAAATGTACAATAGGTTGACTCCACAATACCTACATGATCTCGTTCCTCGTGGCGTTGCATTCACTACTGGGCGCCTTTTGAGAAATCGCACTGAATTACGCCAAATTAGGTTCACCACCAATCGCTTTGGCGATTCATTCCTCCCGTCTGCTATCGAATTATGGAATAACCTCCCGGTTGATGCTCGTCTCACCAATTCCCTGCCGCAGTTTAGATCTAAATTAAATCTATAACTCTTAAGTGTTGACAAAAAGCCAACATACTTTAAACATGGAAGTGGTTTCCTAAACATATGCCACACGCAGCTACGTCTTAACTTCTCTGTTTTAAATGCCCATCTACATCATGTCAATATCCTTCCAGCCTCAACGAGCGCATGCTCTCATACTACTGAAGATACGAAACATTACCTTTTGTTCTGCCCCAAGTTCAGTGTGCAAAGGGTCCGTCTGCTGAACACTGTGTGTCACTTTCTCACTCCAGGTGCAAATCCGACTCTAATAGTTCAGTGCTCTAGTGACATTTTATTAAGTATTCTCTTGAAAGGTAGTGAGGACTTGTCAGACACTGATAATGTATTTATCTTTGAGGCTGTTCAGACATTCTTATCAGAATCTAGACGTTTTATTTACTAATTTGGTATATGATCTAATTTTAAGTCTTCATTATTTGGCATCAATTGCACTATTCGTGTACAAGCCTTGAATTTAGTCTTCTGTTCTCGTCCAGTGTGTATTGTATATATTCCTGTGTGTCCTTTTATGTACTGGAGAGCCTCCAGATTATTCTTTGTGTACTATTAGGCAATCCAAAGAAAATAAATATGTTTATAATAAAAATAACATCTCTGGAATAATGTTGATTGTTCATTACAGGTCTGTCACATATCTAGAAATGAATCTTGCCAGTCATTTATTATTCACAATCTAGTGCTACTATTTCTGAAAATGTAGTCGTTACATATATATATATATATATATATATATATATATATATATATATATATATATATATATATATATATATATATATATATATATATATATATATGTATGTATGTAATGCATCCTAGTTGGAAAATGATATATTGGCTAAAGAATCAAGAAAACAATCAATGAGACAAACAACAATAAAAAATATTTCATTCAACGTAAGCTGGTGGTGGTGGATGGACCGGGCGTACATCCTCGGGTGGCAAAGGGTCACACAACACAGCCTCCTCCGTGCATTGATCCATGTCCCGGGGCTGGACCGCATCGCTCAAAAGTTTTCTACCTGTTGCACAATTTGCCTGTAAACTGACTGCGTCTGTGTCTGTAGTCTGTTCGTCTCTCCTCTTTGCCAGTAGTTGCTTTACACTGCCTTTCATCCGCTTCTTCGTCCGTTGATACCTGGGCATTTTTCAGTTTTCGTCTCCTCTACTTCCAATCGTAAAAATTCTCCAAGTTAACTGCAGGTTGTACTCGCTCAAAGCTTTCCAAAACACTGCAGGCCGAAGTACCAAACCATCGCCGTAATAAAGGCATTTTTGTCTTTGATCGGAGGTGATGTGAAGTGGGTGAGCCAATCCTGCCAGATGAGTACACTTTACCGAACAAACTGTCAGACCGCTCCCCGCTCCACGAGGCTGTCGCCATTTTTAAACAACCTGTTGCTTGGGTCAAGGTCAGGTTGTGTCGGGCAGCGCCTGTGAAACCAGCCACACAAAGCTGACTACATGGTGGCTTTTGAAGGATTTGACTTCAAAAAGTCCTTTTTAAGCCACTTAAAGGCCGATTCTTTAAATTTCAAAGCCAGATATGAGAGCCTCTATATGTTTGCAGTTTGTGCTAGAAATTTTGGGCCGCGGGAGTGAGTATTCTTCATGTAAGAGCCAATCAATGCTTCAAGATTGACAAACATGCCTTTCATCGCCATTTTCTCAAAAGCAAGTTTTTCATAAATTGATCAATTTTTCTGCAGGCGTTTCTGGAAAACGGATCAAGATATCTTCACAAAATAAACGGCTCTGACAAGATACGGATCTGCTCTAGGAAACGTATTTTTTATACCTTTCCAACCCTTCCTTCTGTGACTTTTTGTGGCCCCAAAAATGGAGAAACTGTACAGTCTTACGGACCAAACTTAAAAATTGCATATTTTTTTTCCTATCATATTTTTTGTCAAAAGCAAGATACGTTTCCTGCGTATTGGTCTATAGTTTAATTTTCTATAGTTGTCAGTCAGAATAAAATAATATTTTATCAGAATTCCTTATTTCATACCCATCCATAAAACGGCTCCAAACAGCATCAAAATTAATTTCATGACTTTCAAATATGATTCCTGATAATGCTAACATCTGTGAGATATCGAAAATATATAGTTTTGCTGGTAACATAAGAAAAATAGGCAAGTTGCATCAGGTCAAAGTCGCGAGTCTGTGTTACGCGCTCATAACAGTGCCGCTACCTTATTGTCTTCTCATCAAACCCGCTTATAAAACGTATTGTGTTGATTTGATCATAAGGTGAAATGGCGAGCTAGATATTAACTAATTCCTTTGACCACTTAGCCGCGCGTTTGTACAGGTGCTGTATTTCTTGATTTGGATATGTGAGTCACAGGACGTTTTACAATCAGGATATGGTGTATCTTGCATGCATGATTTCGAAGAAAACAGCATATATATTAAAAAAGTAACCAACACCTCAAATCAATATTATTTTAATTACATGCATTCGGGTTTAAGCTCCGTTTCTGCAGTAAAAAACGTGAATGGAGCACTGCTTTTTCGAGTCATTGATACTTGGGGTCATTTGTCAATAAATTTTAGATCTCCATTCTGGTGAGCTTCTACAGGGATGAATGATCTTGTATGTAAGCGGCCAGACACTCCGTTGCAGAGATAAGCTTGCATTGTGATATCATTGCTCGTACCCACCGCTCTTGCCCAAACAAATGATTTTCCGGTAGAATTTACTTCTCCAAATTGATCTCATCCTAGATCATAAGGGAGCCAATAAATTCTGTTGACTTGGGGATTGCTATAATAATATGACTCCATACAATTCAAAATATTTTCTACCCCCCCCCCCCAAAAAAAAAAAAACAAAAACAAAAACAAAAGAAAAACAAAACAAAAAACAAAAGAAAAACAAAAACAAAACAAAAACAAAAACAACAAAAGAGAAACAAAAACAAAAAATAATAAAGTGAAGAACTGATGCAGACGATCTTTCACATCCGGGTGCATTCGAGCGATTTTAGCGGGAAAGGGTTACGTTCACCTATATATTTTAAGGAATTTTATTTTGATATTTAGTGTTCAAGGAAAATATGGACGAAGTAATAACTAATTTCACAAAGGTGAACGGAATTTATATTTTCTCCATCTTACAGTGTTAAGAGAAACTAAATTTAGCCTGATTTCGATAGTCAATATGAAGTCTGCTATTGTTTAAAATCTGGAAACTACTTTAGGTTCTGTCTATTCTCAGACAGGCGTAAATATTGATTTGATCATTTGAAATAATGTGATTATATTTTTTATGACGCAAAGTAGCTCTTAATTCAAGAAAATAGAAACATACGTCACAACTAGATGCAGCATCTGATTCTGCAAGCTAACTTCCCACAAACTGCAACTGAGTATTCTAACTGTAAACAGTTCAATTCCTATGCACTTTAACTTTCAGTGCTATATTTCTTTTAACCCGACGAAAGGAACTGATCCTTATTGAAGCCAGTAGCACTGCGAGGCATGTCCCATCTTAAAAGGTCATCATATGTAGTGTTCAAAGTTGTTCAAATCGAGTCTAATTTGATTATACGCAAAATATTTAGCAAAAATGAATTGGTTCTGATAGCCAGACGTATGTCTACTATTATCACTTTATGTATACCTGGATGGAGATTTGTGTCTCGTGGCCAATTCTATGATATATGATATATGTGTATATATATATATATATATATATATATATATATATATATATATATATATATATATATATATATATATATATATACACCACTTTCGATTTTGGAAAATATTTAACGAGACTTTATTTTCAGGTTGGTTTAAACATATTTTATTACAACACGATTGGGAAACAGGGCGGAACACAGGTTGATTTTAACTTTATTCAATTTTAATTACTTCAGGCAAATTGAAAATATATATTTATCTATTCTTCACCCTGCATCCTGTCATAATTGCTAAATATATAGCTTATCTTTAAAAACGTATTTTTCGGCAAGATTGTTACAAAGTCCTTTGCAAGTATATGAACAGTTTATTACTTTTGCACTTACATTGTATCACTATTCAGTTACACTTTCAGCTCTATATATTTGTAAATATACCTACTCAATGGGGAGATGTGGTATAATTGGTTTACAGATGCTGGACACAGACAGTATCCATGCACTAGCTGCTCAAGGTGTATTCGGAATAAATGAAAAGCTGCTGCACTGAGATAAAAACTGAAACTGAAAAAAATCGAAAGGTTAACCCTGGTGGGGTCAGATTACAGGGTCAACCTGAGGTCAACAGTCACCCCTAGACTGTAATTAAAAATTGTAAACACGTGATTTGAGAAGTCAATGTGGTAATCTGTTCAACTGTTATTACTATTGCTCAATGTAGAACATGATGTATATTGTTGTTGCATTGGTGCGTTTTTTACGTTAAGGGCATAGGGGTAAAACCAGTACAAAAATAACCATCTGTAAAGTTTTACAGCTATTCCATTACTATTTTGGGGGGTCAGCCTGGTCAGCTACAATATGTTTGAGCAGCAACACATAAACTATAGAAATATTTAACAAGTATAGTGTTAAAACAACAAGTTTATTGAAAATGATACGCTGAATTCTAAAGCATTTTCTCCCTAAAGTCGCGAATTTTTACTCGTTTTAACAATTATTGAACCAGAATCATATCTTGTGAAGCCTATAACAACAATACAACTTTATTCCATCATTTTAGTTAACTTTAATATAACTTTTAACGCAAAGATGAGTCACAGGAGGAGATATTGGTGAATATTCAGTTTTTGAAATATATGTTACATGCCATGTATGGAAAGGGCTGATTAGAGCATAAGGTACACTGATTTGGGAAGGTTGCCCTCTGGATTCTTAGACACTATGATGCTATAATTCCTATTCTGGAGGGAAACCAAAATAGCATGAAGTGTTGGTTAAGTGCCCGTGCCCGCCAAATAAGAAGCTACCAAAGCCCTTACGGGCCTTTTTTCCTCTATGATGGCGACCTTTTCTTGCGTGGAGACCGACTTTACAGGCTATCTCCTCATTGCCCCCTCCCTAATCATGCGAACAATATTTGAACTTTTGGTTCGGCTTTCCACATTCATAACAGAAAATGTTGGGCCCATTTTTCTGCTTGCACTCTAATTTTTTGTGCCCTGGCACCCCACATACATAACATGAATATGTCTTGCTTTTTTCTACAGGGTAACTAAGAACTCTGAACCCAGACCCATAATTTCTGAGAGTTTTAGTGATTGGCGGTCCTTTTTCCTTATCTGTTGCTCTCCACTACCTACGTTGGCCAAAACCTACTTGATTTTTAGATTACTCTTTTTGAGATTTGGTAATATGTGTCACTTTGACTGAAGGAAGGACTCAACTCAAACCATTTAATCTCCGTGGGCATTTATTGACACTAGGACATCACTGCGACATCATAGAGACATACTGCAACAATATACATATGATCAACATATAATCATCTTTACTACTCATTTGGTATAACTTTTAACTTATATATCATTTATCATGATATACCATTTATCGTAACTATTTTTAACACTTGTGCACTTATAATTTCATATACAATGTTCTATTAAACTATATATCAAGTTTTAACAATATGACATTTCACCATTTAACAAATACTTCAATAATTCATGCTCTTGGTAAATAATTCACAGTTGAATAGAATTTCTAACCATTAACACGCCCAATGAAAAAAGGTAAGCTCAAACAACAGCGACACCTGCTGTCAATATATGTAACTGAAGAGAACAAAGCGTAAAACACATTGAAACAATGGGAAGAAAGTATCGATTATTAAAACAAAACAAAACAAACAAAAAAAAAAAATAAAAAAAAAAAAAATGCCAAACTTTTATGTTCAAGTCGCACAAATAAGAATAGTCCTTTTTACATAGATTTATAAGAAAAGCTTACTTTTAGGCATGAAATTACACTCTGAATCGTTACTACAGTCTGTCCAAGAAGAGTTGAGCTCAAAGAGGCTGACCTGCATATTTATGAGCGCCAAGCAGGCTAGCCACTCACATTTCAGGGGGTGCTATTTTTGGCTACACATACACACAACACATGGTCAGCGACAACACTGACCCACAGGTTTCCAGTGACTCAGGGTCAGGTCTGTCACTATCCTTACCTCATTGCTGCAACTTGGAAGTGAATGCTATTAATTAATTCAGGAAACTTACAATTATCCTGACAAAGGGGCACACTCAAGATCATGATCCTCTCCCTCGTATTTATTCTCATCTTCTGAGCCTGTATCCTCATCAGAAGAGTCAGTGTCACTATCACTGTCATCATCTAAACTGATAATGAGCTCTCCCACATGCTCTTCTATAAGCCCATCTTTTTCCCAGTACTCAGCTTCCAACTTTTCACAATGAGCCACTGCATCTTTCCAGTTCTGTACAGTAGTGGATCCTATTGCTTCTTTACATAATCTTTCAACATTATCCATTTTCCATGAGACATTCTTTCTAGCTACATAGTTTTTCATGTTTGCCCATATCAGTTCAATCGGGTTCAGATCACAGTGGTATGGAGGGAGTCGCACCACAGTGTGACCATGCTCCCTTGCAATTCGGTCAATTTCATACTTTTCCTCCCTTAGTTTGTGCTTTTTATTTAGTTCATACAGCTCTGTCTTGAGCATGTCTGGAGCCACAGGTGTATGGTGCTTTTCCAGCCAAAGTTTCATTTCGGCTTTCTTAGTTGTTGTTGTAGGTGCCTTTTCCTCTGCATGCTGTGGTGTGGTGCGTTATCAATTACTAATATTGAATTGTCTGGCATATTTAGCAAAAGTTGTTGACAAAACCACTTTTTGAAATTTTCCCCATTCATTTCGTCGTGGTAGTCTCCTGCTTTTGATTTGGCTCTGAATGTTAATAAACCATTGGGAACAAATCCCATGTCCGAGCCAGCATGTCAAATAATCAGACGTGTTCCCTGTCCTGCTGGAACTTTCAGTCCGCTGCACTGAGACATATCCTGGTTATCTCACTGCCAACATTTTGTAACACTGTGATGAGCATTAAGCCATGTCTCATCTTGGTAAATGACAGGCCTTGGGTTATCGGACTTGTGATTTTCTTGTAAAATTCGCAGGTAAGTGTGGCGTAATGCCACTATATCTGACCTTTCCAACAGATGCTTGCGTCCATTTGCCTTGGCAAAAAAAAAATCCTATTTTCTTTAGGATCCAATGGAGTGATGATCTCCCCCCAGTGAAGTTAGTATTTGCCTTAATATCAGGTAAAAGTTTGTTTAGGGTTGGTATCTCCCCCTGTGCATACATGGCATGAACTCTCCTCCTTATGACTGCCATATCAAAATCATCAAGGATTGTCTTTCTTCGTTTCTGTGGCCTTGACTTTCCAGGTGTGGTCAATTGTTTTCCATCTTTTCCATCCTTTCTTATCCGTTTGACTGTGGCCTGGCTTACACCTAAGCTGTCAGCTGAATGTTGTAGCCATCTGTTGAGTGGTATTCTTGGGACATCGCCACCTTCTGCTTCTTGTTCACAGAATTTAGAAACATAAAGCAACAGCCTCCTGGCTTGGCTATGTAAAGCCTTCCCACGTTTCGCTCCTGACATTCTCACCAATGGACAATTCAACAGACACAATTTAGCAGACCTTTCTTAACAAACTGCACTGTGTGAAAGATTCCTCAATATGAAGTGCTGAGAAAGCTGACTTGAGATTTAATGTATGCAATATTGTGCATCATCATTTCACAGATTATCAAAGAAAAACATGCCCGTGTCCACTTAATGTACAGGGAAACACATTTAATAAGGCAGGTGGATGTATGCACAGGGCCTTTTGTAGCTTAAGAGTGTGTTTTTGAATCATCGTTTCCTTCAGTCCATTGCAAGTTACATTTTCAGATAGCCTAGTCATTTTTCATACTACAATGTGTTTGTACGTGAATTCATTTTTGGCATCTGAGAAAACAAAATCTTTGAATACAGGTTTCACTGAAGAGACCTGTTACAGGATTGCCTTGTACTATTCATATGAAACATACCATAGCTGCCTGCACATAGGGGTGTCTCTTCACTTACTGAACCTCATGATGTTCCTGCTAGATGTTTCTTGACCATTAGGACAATAAAGTATCAGAAAGACACCCCTGAGAAATTTCTGCCCCTGTCATGTCTGCATCGAATTAAGATAGTGTTATTCAAAGGGTGTAAATTACAATTTGATGGTTTGTTAAGACATGGGAAGTTCATTATGATGTCGTGAGTATGCGATAACACAAGATTTAGTTTATTTGTCAAAAAGGGGAACACACATGCCAGCTCTATCACCCAAGGTCTCCTTCAAGCGAGGGACCAGTTAGAAACTTTCAAATGGTAATTAAAAGCTGTATTTCAATCATTTTTTTACCTGATATTGCTACCTAACTGAGCAAGACTTTGGTTTTCCTGATCACTGGCTGGGCCATGTGCTCCTGTTTATATGACCTAATTTACATACGTGTCAGCAGTGACAGACAGCAGATGTTGCCATCTGATATGCCAGTGGGAGATACATAGGGCACATCAAAATTAATGGGACCACCCCTTTGAGCCCAACGCTTGAATGCACACAATCACTTAACGACGTGCACACGTGCATACAAAAGAAAGGATATTTGTCGCCCATTCCTTTGACCAATTCATACAAGAAAATACGCTGCCAATAACTTAAGCTCATGCATCAGGAATCTTTACCTTGATACACACACACACACACACACACACACACACACACATATATATATATATATATATATATATATATATATATATATATATATATATATATATATATATAGCTTTAATATTGACCCTTTATAACCAATGTTAAATACTCTTTTCTCAATTCAGTATACTCCATATACGTAACCTGTACAAGCTATCAATTTGATTTACACCTTGACATAACATGATTTTACAACACTCTTTTACATGTTTTATGGCTTTTAACCAGCATTTAAACTAAATGCATACTTACAAAGCTATTTTGCGGGATTGCACGGCCTATCCAACCCCAGTAAAGCACAGAACTTCAACTATGTTAGTACCTATAAGCAACATACGAACGATGCCTATAAATATTACAAAGTTACTGGAATTTGACATATTTCGGAACGAACACGATGAAATAGCAATTGACAAACGCAGGTCTCTACTTACGTTAGTTCCTTCGACGCTTGTTAGTTACATTATATGCAGGTGTGGGGAGAAGCTCCTAACACAGCTCTCTTGATCTCAATACCACTTTTCGGCTCGTTGAAAAATGAGGATTGTGTCTCCATGCCGCCTGCTAACAGTATATATATATATATATATATATATATATATATATATATATATATATATATATATATATATAGTAGCGCAAATGACTCACCAACATTATAATATAAAAGAAAAGTAGTACCTAAGCAAAATAAGGGAAAAAAGTAAAGAACCCTACCCTCAATACATTATTTACCCGTGTATATGGTACCATAACACTACAGGGTTTACAAAGACACATGTACAACAACAACAAAAAAGAAAAACCATGGAGATATATACAAAAATCACACGAAAAATACAAAACACGAGCTAGTGTTTGACATTCCCGGCCATGGAAAGGCAAAATTAAACAAAAATGAAAAAAAAAAATTATAGTAATTTCGCTTGGGACTCATCTAAGAATTCTATAACAATTTTATAAATATGATAACTTTCACAAGGCTAATCATGTATTTGGGACCCTCGCAAAATTTACATGAGCATTGTGCACTTGGGACCCTTCCAAAGATTTACACAAAACATATTTTAAACTATTATGCACTTGGGACCCTCCCAAAGATTTACACAACTGTACCTATAAAGTATAGATTATGCATCTGGAACCCTTCCAAGAATTTACACTACCATCAATAACGATTACCATTTATAATTGCAGCTGAAATAAAAATACATATACCCTTTTCCCCATTCTTGATTTCATAGTTACGTTAATAGTTAGTATACGAGTATCTGTACCTGCAAAAAATTTGTTTCACTTATATTGCATGCTAACAATACTCTCAACACTTATTTCAAAGCATTTTATAACTAGTAAAGGCTGCTTGAATCACCTGAAACGAATCATTTGCGAAACCATTCGTACACGGGCTTTTCGCTCACCCAAAGCTAAATATTCATCCTTGTAAATGTGTGACATATAACATTTAGTTACATTTTACTCATATATATGGCTTGCATGTCTAACTCTAAACGAACGAGTTGTGTGATCGGATGACGTAACTCTGAGACTCGCGTTTTCACTATGGCCGAACGTATACCTTTCCCATCTCTCTCAGGGAAAACTTCTTTTACAATGGCCAAGGGCCAGAGATTACGTGGTATCCCTGGATCATATACCAAAACTAATTCACAGTGAGATACACAGTTCTCTATTTTGATCTAATGTTTAAGCTAGGCAGGTATTCTTTGAGCCAACGACTCATGAATAAGTTAAGACAAATGTTGTACATACTTCCAACGACTACGGTAGGCATCGGAAACTGAACACCCCCCCCCCCCCCCCCCGAGGCAATTCAGGAAACTGCTTTAACGTAAGCAGTTTATTTTGGAGGAAGAGGTGTGTGATCGTTTGGATCCGAACTAAGCTTCGTCAAAGGCCTACCATTGACTATAGACTCCACTTCACAAAAATTTGTTTCATCTGACATACGTTTAGCATGCGATAAAATAGCTTTGAAGACTCTTTTGATCACACCAACTAGTTTTTCCCAGGCATCAACGAAATGGGTGCTCTTAGGTGGAATGAAAAACCACTGGATTGAGCGTGTTGCTGAATATTGTCTTAATGTGGTTTTGGTATGATATTCAAATGCCTTCTTTAACAACTCTTGGCCTCCGTTACCTCCGTTGTCTGATGTTACAGTTTCAGGTGTCGAGCATCTAGCTACAAATCTGCGGAATGCATTAATACATGACTCCGCATCGAGGGAATGTAACATCTCAATGTGTACTGCTCTTGATGTTAAACAAGTAAATATGATACTATATCGTTTCTTTTGACCACGATAAAAACTGGCATGATATGGACTAAAGCAATCCAAACCTATGTGTGTGAATGTAGGTAAATGAGGCTGCACGAGAAAGCTATGAATATCAGCCATTATTTGTGTCATGGGTTTCGCATACATTTTCTTACATGCAACTCATCCCTTGATTACTTTCCTTACTAAGCGACGTGCTTTCGTTATCAAGTATTTCTCACGGATGTGACTCAACGTCCATTCACAACCTAAGTGTCCCTTGGAATGGTATTTCCGTGTTATCACACGTGAAAAGACATGATGATGTGGAAGCAAAATGGGATGTTCTCCTGTCCTGCCACCTACTCTAAGGATATGTTTCTCGTCTAAGTACTGATTTAGGCAAAGTATACTACTTGACTTGAGTAATGGCTTACCAGTTTTCAACTGTTGTATTTCACATTCATAAGCATGTTTTTTAATATCTCTGATTATTGCATCATGCGCTGAATCAAATTCATGAGCTGACAATGATTCTCGAGACACATTACGTTTAGATTTGTACATGACAAATCTACGTAACTATGCTACTGACTTGATGATTTTAGACCAACTGGAAAAATACTCACACACACGTTGTATCCACGATTTTGTATTTAAATCGTCGACTTGTGTCATGCAGATTCTAGTTTCACTTTTAACTTCTGGGTCATTCTCTGAAACAGGATAGATAGGAACACTTTTGAGCCATAACGCAATATGTTCACTCAACCATGTAGGACCGCTAAGCCACAACTCGATCACACCTTGACGTAATGATCTACTTTTAGTTAACAAGTCAGCTGGATTGTCATTCGATGTAACGTGATGCCAGAACGATGTGTCAGTATTGCTACGGATATAATTTACACGATTTTCTAAAAAAAACATGGAATCTACGGGACTCGTTGGTGATATAACCAAGAAGTATAGTCGAGTCTGACCAAAAATATACAGGTACCGTGTGCAAAACTAACTCATCTCTCAAAACTAAATACACGTCCACCGCAGTTTTGGCCGCTTGTAACTCAAGGCACAGGATTGTACAAGGTTTGTTCATCGGGGTAAAGTAAAGTAAAAGTAAAAGTAACCTTTATTTAACCAGGAAGCTCTTACAGTAAGTAATACTGGTTTCCAAAGAGGTCCTGACACATGGACACACATGAATATACAGTAAACGAGACAAAATAATTAATAGATAAATAACACATTAAAAGTGGACATCAGCATTATGAGCTTTATACAAATGCCAATAGATGGTTAAAAGCTATAATTTAGGTTAAAATAATGGTGGTCATTTCAGTTAAAATACTAATTAATATTTCTGTTCTTGTGGATATGTTTTATAATGGCTGCCTTAAAAACATTTAAACTTTGCGAATTTCTTATGTCTAATGGTATTTTGTTCCAATTACTGCTTCCCCTGTATTCAAATGATCGCTGTCCACATGATAATCTACATTTCTGTACTTGTAGGTTGTGATTGCTTGTTTGACGTGTCGTATAAGCATGGTTTACAGGGTATGTGAGATTTACTCAGTAACAAACGAGATGACACATGTCCGGTGACACTGACACACCTGAGATATGCACAAGTGCCATATGATTTATCATTTGAGTCTGCGAATATGTGAAACTCATAATAGCCACCGTCAAAGTCAAATGGGTTGATACAACGTGGAATTTGGAAATTCCCCAGTTTTGCTAAAGAAAGAGACCAATGCAAATTTTCCACTGGGTACTCAATTCAAGTGGAATTTCCGTGTCCCAACCTAAATGCAACCGGGTAGCCTGTTGAAGAAATAACTTTCCCGGCAACACCCAAGGTGCAACGAAACCCAGAGGATCGAATATTGAGGCCACGAACTTCAACATTGTACGGGCGAGTAATGTGACTTATGTGTGAACTCGGTAATATAAAAACAAAAAACATCTTCATGTACTTTCTGTGATATACCTAATGCACGACACATTGACTCCGCAAAAAAGGTATGGACTTCTTTTGCTCGATGTTCGAATGGTATTTTACTCTACAATTGTTCATCATTGGCAGCAAACTTTGTGAGCAAAAAAACCTCCAGATTGAAGTACCACAGGTAGATCAAACATAATTTTGTATACCTGTGATACATCATTAACTGATTGGGTAAGATCGTCTACATACATGGAATTCATTACCGCTTCTTTGACAATAGGATCTACGTCTGGATTATCTTGTATTGTCTTTCTTAATGCATATGTACTGGAAGCAGCGCACCAAATTCCACCGAACAAATGGACGCACATGCCCAAATGCACAAGTTTTCCATCCTTGCACCACAAAAATCGCAACGCATCACGATCATATGTAGGAATCAAAATCTGCATATACATTTCGCGGATATCAGCCTGAATTCCGTAACCACGGAGACGGAAAGGCAACAAAACAGGTATCAATTTGTTGATAAGATCAGGACCCTGTAAACACCGTTCATTGAGCGATTTACCTCCATAACGCCAGAACAATCGAACACAAGACGATATTTCCCTGGTTTATTTACCGATTGGACGTAATGGTGTGGTAAATACCAAACGCGCTCTACATTTTTATTAGCCTCAGGAGGAACTACTTCCACATACCCAGAATCCAGTAATTTAGATACTTCTGAATCATATCTCTGGTAAAGATTATCTCGTTCTAAACGAACGATCAGGTTATCAAACCTCTTTTGTGCAAGGCTAATATTATTGGGAATGGGTTCACAAGGATCTTTCCACGGTAAAGGCAATTCGTAGTGATCACTGACTTTTCAACATTTCTCGTCCCACAAATTTAGAACTCTTTTATCAAGTATAGACATGCCTTGACGCTCAAAAGCAGAGTTCTCCAGTTCCCACAATTTGTTTATGTCATCATTGATAGATGTGTCGCAATTATTTTCCAAATCTACCAGAGAAGATGAAATAAAATTGCATATGACAACATGACTCATATCTGCCTTTGGAATTTAACCACTGACTGTCCAACCAAATTTATATTTAATTGCGACTGGTTGACCAGGCAAACCTTTACGTACTTCTAAAGGTATCAAGGCTTCTACAAAATCTTAACCTATCAGAATATCAACATGTTGACAGTCTATACTAGCAGATAGATCAAGACCCTGTAAGTGTGAGTATTTACTTTGATCTAAAACTCCCGTGGATATAGGAATATGTGGCACAACTTTCACACCAGACAACACCATTAATTCTTGATAAGTTGATAATTCAAGCGACACCTGTTTTGAACTAACAGGAGATGCACCACTCATCGTTCTTAAGATGTAATCATTCAACGATCCTTTCAAATTTAACTGATCAGCCAAACTTTCAGTACAGAAAGAAGTGGAAGAAGCAGTATCCAGTATGGCCTTAGCATAAACTTTGTTGTTTACCTGTACTCTAAACACAGGCATCAAACATGATGATGCGTCCACAGCAAAGTTAACTGAGGACCTATCAGTATGAAGGAAAGCTGTATGTTTGTTGCCACAAACAAAACAACGAGCCTTACATTTGCAGTCAGAGATATCATGGTTATCCCTGAAACAGTTCACACATAATTGATGTAATTTCACAAAGGCTAAACCATCTTTAACCTCAAGACCACAGAAAACAGGACACTCCCTAATGAAATGGTGCTGTTTACACATTTTGCACGGCTGATTGAAATGCTGTGAGTTTTGTGACTGCTGTGTATTTTTCTGAGTGACTGTATTCACGTCAAACGTACGTAGAGCAGCGCCATCTGATGAATTACCAGGTATATTGTCAACCTCCAACATGGGGTCAATCAACTCCTGAGTTTCATCCTGGATAATATGAGCTGTCACATTTTTGCGACTCTGATATCTCTCAGATCTAGCAACTTGTCCAACCAATGGATCTGACAATTCTTCGGCAAGACCATCGACCCAAGATGCTAACTGCTCAAATTTCATGTATTTACCTGAAGAACGCTTGTACTTCAATTCCTCCTTATTCCATCTATTTTGTACAAAAACAGGTAAGCGTGCAACAATATCAAATATGACAACCTGAGAATCTACCTTATGAAGGCAATCAATTTGCTTCAAAATTTGATAAGAGTTGCGTAACTCATTTGAGAGCAATTGCATATCAACCACCGATTTGATCGGTCTTGTGCACCTAAGGGACTTAATAATGCTCTGAATTACCAAGTGTGAACTCCCATAAAGTTTATGAAGTGTATCACACGCAAACGTGTAACCCTCTTCCGGCTTAAGAAATACAGCGGACTTAATGGCCTGATGAGCAGCACCGTACGTGTATACTACTATTGGAGCATACGAGTAAGTCTAGCAGATGGATCGGCTATGCATGATTCAACTGAAAGTTGGAAAGCTTTAATGAAGTTATACTATTGGAGCGGGTCTCCAGAAAATGTTTCTATTTGCACTTTTGGTAGGGATAGGATATCAAAAACTCCACGACCCGGGATTGGGGCAGGTGTTGTTTCAGTCTTAACTACAGGTTTTATAGCACCTTTAGCTACACCTAAAATTTTGACATATTTAGATTGTACTTCGTCAAAATAATCATCATGTTCTTTCTGATACTCTTTATCAAGATTCAAAACCTTCTCATGGGCGACCTCGAACTCATCAAATGCCTGTCTTAATTGTGAAATCAAAGTGGGCAAACTTGAAAGGTCATCCTCCTCTACAACAAATTTTGATATCTTGTTGCAGAGCCTAGTCACCTTGCCTTTTGCCGTCCCCCTATGTACCTTTGCCTCTTCTAGGGGCGCCATTGTGTAGGCTGTGGAAACAGTGCACACAAAAATGTGCAGGAATGTAATTGATACCCTCATATACAATGTGCCAATGATATGTACTGAATATATTGTAAAATAAATAATATAACAACCCACTATACCAAATGCCAATCAGTATGTATGGATAAACAATGTATCAATATATAGATATGTGGCAATTCAAAAAAAAAAAATAAAAAAACAAACAAATAACAATAAAAATAATTTTGAAACCAAAAATAAATAAATTATTAAATCACAATAAATAACAGGGTTGGTTGCAACCAGGTACGTAGCTGTCAGCTGAATGGACGACTGATGTTGAAACTTGACTGTCGAAAAATGTCACAACACACGATGTGACTCCTAAACTATATAACAATGTAGCACAGCACTGATGAACATCATCACTGGTGTGTCTGAACACTAGTATGCAAATGCACAGAAGTACAGATCAACAGGTATACGGATGCACTGATGCACATCACCACTAATGTGTCTAACATTTGAAACCTGGAACACGGGAACACACATTGCACATTCCCTCAAATGAGTCTAACACAGGAACACTGGAACACCCTAACCCGCTGCTCCTAGGTATGACTTGTAACTATGGCACCCATGGCGAAGCAGGTAATGGCTTTTATCTTCTGTTACTTTGACTGAAGGAAGGACTCAACTCGAAACGTTTAATCGCCATGGGCATTTATTGACACTAGGACATCACTGCGACATCATAGAGACATACTGCAACAATATACATATGATCAACATATAATCATCTTTACTACTCATTTGGTATAACATTTAACTTATATATCATTGATCATAATATACCATTTATCGTAACTATTTTTAACACTTGTGCACTTATAATTTCATATACAATGTTCTGTTAAACTATTTATCAAGTTTTAACAATATGACATTTGACCATTTACAAACACTTCAATAATTCATGCTCTTGGTAAATAATTCACAGTTGAATAGAATTTCTAACCATTAATACGGCCAATGAAAAAAAGTAAGCTCAAACAACAGGGACACCTGCTGTCAGTATATGTAACTGAAGAGAACAAAGCGTAAAACACACTGAAACTATGGGAAGAAAGTATCAACTATTAAAACCAAAAAAATGCCAATCTTTTATGTTCGTCGCACAAATAAGAATAGTCCTTTTTACATAGATTTATAAGAAAAGCTTATTTTTAGGCATGAAATTACACTCTGAATCGTTACTAACCCTTTGACACTTGAATGCACGCAATGACTCAACGACATGCGCACGTGCTAACAAAGGAAACGATATTTGTCGCCCATTCCTTTGACCAATTCATACAAGAAAATACGCTGCCAATAACTAAAGCTCATGCATCATGAATCTTTACCTTAATACAAATATATATATATATATATATATATATATATAGCTTTAATATTAACCCTTTATGACCAATGTTAAATACTCTTTTCTCAATTCAATATACTCCATATACGTAACCTGTACAAGCTATCAATTTTATTTACACCTTGACATAACCTGATTTTACAACTCTTTTACATGTTTTATGGCTTTTAACCAGCATTTAAACTAAATACATACTTACAAAGCTATTTTGCGGGATTGCACGGCCTATCCAACCCCAGTAAAGCACAGAAATTCAACCATATTAATACTTATAAGCAACATAAGAAACGATGCCCCTAAATACTACGAAGTTACTGGCATTTGACATATTTCGGAATGAACATGATGAAATAGCAATTGACAAACGCAGGTCTCTACTTACGTAAGTTTCTTCGACGCTTGTAAGTAATATTGTATGCAGGTGCGGGGAAAAAGCCCCTAACTCAGCTCTCTTGACCTCAATACCACTTTTCGGCTCGTTGAAAAATGGGGATTGTGTCTTCATGCCGCCTGCCAACAGTATATATATATATATATATATATATATATATATATATATATATATATATATATATATATATATATATATATATATGTATATATATATATCAGCGCGAATGAATCACCAACATCATAATATAAAAGGAAAGTAGCACATTAGCAAAAAAAGGGAAAAACCTAAAGAACCCTAGCCTCAATATATTATTAACCCATGTATACGGTACCATAACACTACACGGTTTACAAAGACACATGTACAACAACAACAAAAAAGAAAAACCATGGAGACATATACAAAAATCACACGAAAAATACAAAACACGAGCTGGTGTTTGTGGTGCAGATTTGCTTTGCTTATTACTTCGAGACCCAACATGTTGTGGCTTGGAGGTAGTACTGTTATTCTGAACCCATCCACCATTGGATACACCACTGTACAGCTTGTTAGTCACAACACTTGTGACACCTGGTTTGAGATCAACACCCACATTTTGAACCAATGTGAAGGTACCTTGTGCATTCAGATGGACTCCATCTGCTACAAATAGACCTTAAAGGCATTACTGATTACTTATTGCCATCTAGTGGTGAAGTAGCTAAATATGTATGTAATTATATCCAAGGCAACTGTTATTATATCCTTGATTGACAAGTCGCCTACCATTGTGCTACTGGAGCTCCCCACTGAGATAATTGTCTTAAGCTTATCAACAACACTAACATCAAAGGCAAGAGAAAGGACTTCAAAGGGGCTCACTGACTTAGCAATTTGATTGACAGGATATGGCCATGACATCACAACGTTTAAGGAGTGATGTCACAGGCTTTAAGAATGATGCTGTTACACCCATTTCTCGAAAAGTGATCCACGTTTATCAATCTATTTTTGGTGATCTGCTTTGTCTTTAATTCACTTCTCCATTCAGGAGTTTAAATGAACAATCGTGAATGATGACATTACACCCCTCATCCTCACACAGGCTCTCAAGACCTTCGCTAAACAAGTCAATTCGTTTTTTCAAATCTATGTGCATGTTTACATTGGGACACACACTAGATACGTTTACACACCCACCATTTGTTAGCACTTTGGCACCCTTGAGTAAAAGTTTATAATCGTCTAAAAGATCCTGCCCTGATCTCCAACCACTACAATCATTTGTGCCTGCTACCAAAGCTATGCTACTAAATGTATTTTTATCAGACAATTGGAGCAAAGCTTCATGGATGTGGTTAATCTCCCCCCCCCCCCCCGAGTGGGCCTGAACTACAGTATTTACCAATTTTGACTTGTCCACACTTCTGAACAGAGAGGTACCAATGAGAAGATTTTTATCATTATTTGCGTCCTGTCGGGAATCAGTGTCAGTTTCACTCCTATTCTGATGACCATCCTGATAACCACCCAGATCAGCAGCACGATGCGCATCGTTCACTTTTGCATCATTCGTCAGGTGCATTCTGAGTTCATGATTTTTACGTTGGAGCTTCTGACAGTCAGTTACTTTAGATGCTAACTGAGCAACTAAGTCAGCATTCACACGACTGAGACTTTGTTGAGAGCCCTTTATTTCTGAAATCTTTCGCGTAAAATTTTCAAAACCCTGTCTCACATCACGCAGTATCAAGTCTATTGAACGCGGAACAGACCTACATGCTGGACAGGTCCACAGTGTACCAATCTCGGACTCGGTCTCGCCAACACATTGGTAATGGTGCCATACCATACACAAACAGCATTGTACCATTGCTGCTTTGTGTTTCCTACCCAATAAGCGCCCATCAACACATAAAAGATCGGACTTGATAGTTAACTGCGTGTTTGCTACAGAACTGTTTGCACCAGTAGACCTATTGTCAACAGTTACTGTGTGTGTATTGTCACCAGAAACTTTGTCCAGTGTATTAAAGCTAATTGTATTTCATTTTATTGCCAATGTTTCAACTTACTCAATTGCATGTTCCATCTTATCCCTTGTATGGGGTGATATGAAACATTTGACTTGTCGATAGTTTTCAATCATATCTTGATAATGCTTCATAATATCTGAACAAGACAGTGCCCATTTTTGCAGGACTTTTGTCATTTACATGTTATCTTTGAAAACCCCAGTAATTAAATACTTCTGAAGATACAGATCCTATACTCTGAAGTGTTCTGACTCTCACCAGTCTCCCCTATATATTTTAAATGCAAAAATTGTATAATCTATATATCTTTACATTTATAATCATATTGAATTTATGGGGCTGTAAGCAAAGGAATGAAATTATCAAAACATGTAGTTTTCAAATAAATTCCACCGTCGACAATCCTCGTATTTTGCTTACACACGTCTGTTCCATAAATCTGTTTTGAAAACTATGAACGTCATATGGAGAGAACTGGTTTCCAATTCAGCCCTGGTGCCCGCACAGGTAACTTGACCATAGCACAGAACAGAGGCATGGTACGGTTGTTTGCCAAGAGTACTATTTTTTATGTGACGGGCTCTTATAAATTATTTCAAGGTGAGAGAACGCCGAATTATATTAAATCATGCTCTGTCGATCTGTGTATTTTATTTAAGAAAGACGTCATATTTTGTAATTTATATAATGTGTAAATCGAAAAAGAATGAAAACGGTATAAAAAGGGAATTACGCAAAACGAAAATAACGGAGTGGGGTAATATATTCTCATCATATTCCATTTTTTTGGAAAAAGAAGCTGTTTTTCTTTCATATGTAACATCCCGAGACCTCCCTCCCCCCCTTTTTTTTTGATGTATAAAGCAAGCATAAAGTTCACAAATATGGAAACTTGTCACACATTTTATGTCTGGATCTAGATAATGCTCGCAGCGTTTTTTTTTGGGTGGGGGGATTTTTCAAAAAATGTGAATAATTTGAAAATTAACATATTTAGACAACTGTAGCCAGACTTTTCATCATTTGTTTCCTTCACTCAATGCATCCTGCATGCAAGAGGCAAGTTTTTTGTTGTCTCCGTAAAAGTTTGTAGGCTTCATCTAAAGCTTCATTTTAGTACAATTCTCCAAACTTAATGGCCATTTTTTGCATTTATGTCAATAAAACAGTCTTGTCATCAAATAGACAACCACAACCATCATTTTCTGATGTAAAATAGGTAAATCTTCAATTGAAAAAAAAGAGGTTGTGCCTTGTTCTACCTAAGGGGTATCTAATTAACTAAGCCTCATTGGGGGGGGGGGGGGGTGTTTGCCGCTTTACTATTAATTCGAACTTGACGGGTGTCTTGTTTGCATATCAATGAAATATACATTGTATTCCGTATGTGCATGGTTTGCTGCATTCAATGATCTATTTATTTGGCACGCAGTCAGAAAATATAACATTGTAGGCAGGTTTCAGATCAACGTTTATCAATACTGTTACCCACAACTTGGCACAAAGGGGGCCTCATCACACATCAGAAGGGGTTGCAGATCCTTACGAAAAGATATATTGCTTCAGATGTGCTATTTTAGGCGTTATACATATATTCAATTTAAGTCGTTAGACAACGGGAGCAGAAAATGACATTTCTTTTTTCTTTTCTTTTTTCTTTTTCTTTCTTTCCTTTTTTTTTCAAGAAAACCAGAAAACAACTGAATGACATCAGGCTTCATATTCTGGATCAACAATGTAAATTACATGTAGATTAGGCCTGCATGTTCCAAGACTGGCTAGAAAAACCTTTAACTAGCCTTAACCACATCACTTTATCCTGTGGCTGCTTTGAAAATGCTGTCACATGAGAACATATTTGATTGAATATGTTGAAGACCTGTCTACAACTTCTCCTTTCTGGGTACCATCATGTCTGGCAATTCTCGTGAGTAATACACTTACCTAACAAATGTTAAGCAATGATAATGGCTGCGAGTCCATTTAAAAAATATATGTCATTTTTTGTTGCTCCGATGTTGTGTAAAGACTGAAATTAATTACATGTATATGTATAACGCCTAAAATAACATATCTAAAGCAATGTATCTTTTCGGAAGGATATGCAACACCTTTTGATGTGTGATGGACTTGCAGACATTATCAACATGACAAGTTGTTAACCTTTAACTGGGGACATGTAAATACGGTCGAGTCCGTGCACTGTCTTAACCACATAGAAAATACTAATTACCACCTTCATCACAATTTACAGCATAGCACCACATAACACAGTCTATTAACACCATATAAAAGTCTTCCAACGCCACATAACACGGTCCACTAACACCATAAACAGTCTATCAGCACTATATAACACAGTCCACCAACACCGTATGACAAAGTCCACCAACACCATATAATAGTCTGTCATCATTATATAACACAGTCCACCAACACCATATAACACAGTCCACCAAGACCATATAATAGTCTATAAGCATTATATAACACAGTCCACCAACACTACATAACACAGTCCAAAAACACCATATAAGAGTCTATCAGCACTATATAACACAGTCCGCAAACACCGTATAACACAGTCCACCAACACCATATAATAGTCTATCAGCATTATATTACATAGTCCACCAACACCACATAACACCGTCCAGCACCACCGTATAACACAGTCCACCAACACCATATAACAGTCTATCAGCACTATATAACACAGTCCACCAACACCGTATAACACAGTCCACCAACACTATATAATAGTCCATCAGCATTATATAACACAGTCCACCAACACTGTATAATAGTGTATCAGCATTATATAACACAGTCCGCCAACACCATATAACAGTCTATCAGCACCATATAGCACAGTACACAAACACCGTATAACACAGTCCACCAACACATATAACAGTCTATCAGCACTATATAACACAATCCACCAACACCGTATTACACAGTCCACCAACACCATATAATAATCTATAAGCATTATATAACACAGTCCATCAACACCATATAACACAGTCCACCAACACCGTATAACACAGTGCACCAACACCATACAACAGTCTATCAGCACTATATAACACAGTCCACCAACACCATATAACAGTCTATCAGCACTATATAACACAGTCCACCAACACCGTATAACACAGTCCACCAACACTATATAATAGTCTATCAGCATTATATAACACAGTCCACCAACACCATATAACACAGTCCACCAACACCGTACAATACAGTACACCAACACAATATGATACAGTCTATCAACACTATATAACACAGTCTCCCAACACCATATGACACAGTCCACCCACACCGTATGTCATATTTTTTGCGTAAAATATGATTTTTTTTTGTAGCTCAAGATTAAAGTTTGTGCATCTACTTTATTTTTTGCATAAATTAAAATGCTGCAGGTCTGGTTTCATCATTCATTCAGTGACCTTGCCCGATCCACATATTTCACGTGTTCGCCACATGCATTTTGTTTTTTTTACCTGCGTAGTTCATTGTTTTATTGTTCTATTTGCCGCGCCAGGTTGCCAGGTAAACATTTCCAGAGTTGACCAATCATAATTAAGTTACCCCATCGGCCGTGCGCACCTAGTCACCTCACCCCTTTCTTTTTTATGCACGTGTCGCCCGATCTTAGTTCACTCGCCTCACTGACCATTCCTGCCGACGGACGTGCTTCTGCTGGTCAGTCCAGAATATGTTTTTTGCCACACGGCATCGTGGCTTTATAATTCGGCGAGCATTTTAACAGCATGTATTCTGGAGAGCGCTATGTAAGTACTTTTCTCCGATTTATAGCTGGTACAAATCGAATTCATGCTTTGTACTTTTTTCTTTGATTTTTTACCAAGTATTTTTTTTTTTTCATTCCGTCATGCCACATGTAACTAGTGTATATAAACCTTTCGTTTTCTAGCTGGTCCCTGCTACAGTAACCGCTATGACATTCCAGCAGTTTAAAGCGACACATAGAGCTTTGTTCCCGCCACCGTTTCTTGTAAGTTTATTGTATATTTGTCATACATATTTATCGCAACTTTGCCTAGGCGCAGTAGACTGAAACGCCAGTTCCATTTGGTTATCGTCGCTTTGCCAGTATAGATTTCGCGCGTAGGAAGTTTAATTGTTTAACGTATTAGTCATTTAACGAAAGTACTTCTTGTGGCGCAAGCAAACATTATCTGCAGTAGCTGTTTAGTTGCGCAGCTAGATAGATATTCTTAGTTCATGTTCATTCAGTTAAGATGTAAATGTATCTGTAGTTGTATGGCTTTATCGGTATCATTATAAGCTGCTTTATATCTGAAGCCTTGACCCTAGCTTGCGAGACCTTGACAGATATATGTATTTTATTACTGTATTGCGCGTGTATTATCACACACGCACGCCCGTGCATGGGAACGTGTCAAGATATATTCATGGATTAACGAACAGTATAGCATGAAGTCGATAATTTTGCATTACGACACGTGTCATGATATTATGTATATACATGTCTGATTTGTAGTAAGTGTCTATGCTGAACGAGAATATCATTGTAATTCATGAGTTCATGATTAAGATATTTGACATATATGTACGTACCGGAGTATTTAAATTTATATGTGTCTGATATTAATGAAAATCAGCTAAAGGTCATGGCGTAAGATTTGCACGTCTATCGTTGCATATTATAAGCGTAATTCATATCTGGTTTCAGTAGTAGCATTAACGTATAAGTTAATAGCTTTGCTAAGTTGTAAACCTGATACGATCCGTAGGTGCATATCAGTCTATTTGACTATTTCATAATTACGACGATAAAACGTAACTTACGTATAATGTAAACGGCATATGTCAAAAAGATTTGTTGTAAATGTTATACTATTTGTGTCAACGTCTTCTCTTATGTGATTTCTAATGTGATGTATTTGTGTTGTAGCTTTATGGAATGTAACGTCACGATGTCGTCCAATAAAGAGGGTGAAAAGAACAGCTTGGTGTCCCTACTTTTTACTGCCGGTGTACCACACTTAAATAAAGAAGAAACGACTCTTTCCTTCGACAATGTCACCACGGCCACTGGAACTCGTCCGTCATAACTCGTCTGGTCCATCCAGCTACCGCTCCTGCCAGGTCCAGGTCTGTCATGTTGTAGCCATGACATATCACATCATGGATTGTGTAACCTCTTTTGGTTTCTGTATATGAATTTGCCTACACTATTTGACATGAAATTGAGAACTATCCTCTTGTGTTTTTTCGTATTCGTGAGCCATTTGTCAGAGTTGTACAAAATGAGTTCTCTGCAAGATTGCAAGAAATCACGCAAGATAGAAAAGGGTAAAGTCACGAAATTGTGCAACAAACTCAGCCAGGTTATTGCTGAAGATGATGATCTAACTTCAATACCTGAGTTAGTGGATCAATTAAAAAGGTCTTTCACCAGTTTCACGTCATGTCATGAACAGGTCGTATGTAGAGACACAGATGAGGACGTAGATCATGATAAGTATTTTGAAGAGGTCCAGGCCAATTATGTGAATGCTTTATGTAAGGCCAAACCTTTCAAATACAATGTTAAATCAAGCGACGCCTCACAGACATCTCAAGGTCCGGTCTCGGGTAAGATGCAGGGTCAAGGTCACACAGATAGTGATTTGCTCAACCTATTAAGTCTGCCCAAGGTAGAGTTGATGCTCATGAAGCCATACGCGGAGTTCAGATTGTGGGAGGTCCTGAAGGTTATAGACGCGCGTTAGATACTCTCAGAGATTTATACGGATCAAAGCATCAAGTTACTGAGGACATAGTCAAAAGCTTGCGCAAGCTGACTCCTGTCAAATCTGCGCATGACATGCGTCAAATGAGTCATGACTTGCGTAACGCCTATGATATACTCCATAATCTTGATTCCCTGAGTGAAGTCAATGCTCAAGTCATGATTTTCGATATTGTGTCCCGTTTACCAAATTTTGTCCAAAACAGGTGGAACAAAAAGGAGTTGAAGAGTAAACATGATTCGGGTGCATATCTAAAATTTGATGACTTAGTCAAGTTTGTAAAACTAGTTGCTGACGAGATGAATGACCCTCTTTGCGGCGCCGAAGCTAGGGCAGAGCGCGTAAAACAAAAGAAACAAGTAACTGTTCATGCTACACAGGCCAGTTCAAAATCTCGTAGTCCAAAGTCCAGGCGACGTAGGCATATTGGTAGCCTGTGCGCGTCCACTCCTAGTTCTAATGACAGCACTCCTTTAAATAAAGGCGCTTCAGCATCTGCAAGTTCGAATTCCACTCGTGAAAATTCCAATCCCGGAACTTTCCGCAATATTACTCTTTGCAAGATGTGCAATCAGCCCCATTCTCTGATGCGGTGCCCTGATTTCAAATGTCTGTCCGTACCTGATCGTATTTGCTTTGTGCAGAATCACAACCTATGCAGTAATTGCTTACGAGATAATCACGCCACTAATGACTGTACTAGCAGAAATCGTTGTTTTGTGTGTCAGGAGAAACATTCAGCCTTTTTACATGTTGACAAATCGTCGACAAGCCATGCTATGTCCTCTGGTAATTGTTTTATGCCAACGGTCAAAGTTTTGGTTAATGATAAAGTATGGGTTAACGCTGTACTTGATACCTGTTCTAGCAATTCGTTCTGCACACGGTCACTTCAAAATCATTAGGTTTGAGAGGAAATATGTCGCATTATACTTTGAAGACCATGAGTGCTGTTACACCCGTAAAATCAAAACAGGTAAGCATAAAAATTTCATCAGATGATGACTCTATGCACATGTCAGGTGTTCAGGTCGTTGAAAGCATTCCAATCACATCCGCTTCTTTAGATCAAAGTATGTATCCTCACCTATGTGATTTAGACCTATCTGCCAACATTGAATGTCAGGAGGTTGACCTTCTTATAGGTCAAGATTTTGCCGACGCCCTTTTTCCTTTAGAAACTCGCAAGGGTAATACAGGCGAGCCTTATGCTGTCCGATATAAATTTGGTTGGGGACTGAGTGGTCGTGTCCCGGGTCAAAATGTAAGTAACATAGTTATTTGCAACTTTTTATCCACCACTCTTGCCACCACGTCCAAGGACCAAAATTCTGATTTCCCTCCAATTTCGGATATTAATCGATTATGGGAATTGGAAAATGAGGGCATGGATAGACCAAAAATGTCAGTATTGGACATGAAGGTTGTACAATTCCGGGATGAGACTTGTAAAAGAGTCGGAGCACACTATGAATTACCGATTCCCTGGAAAGATCGTAACGAAGAGCTCCCCAATAACTTTGTTCTTGCTCAGAAACGTCTTGATAATATTGTAAAACATCTACATCGAGAGGGTTTGCATGATAGGTACGACCAGGAAATAACAAAATTGTTGGATGAAAATTATGCAGAACAAGTCCCAGCAGACTCTTTGCAAGATGCTACACGTGTGTGGTATTTACCTCATCATTACGTGTTAAAGCGGAAGTCTAGGTCTTTACGATCTTTGAACCGCTTTCTTGACAATGACTGCTTGCTTAGAGTAGGTGGTAGGACTGGGGAACACCCTATTTTACTTCCTCGTGATCATGCTGTGACAACTGCTCTAGTAAGGAACTATCATGCATGTGGTAATGTAGGATGCGAGTGGACCCTTAGTCTAATTAGAGCAAAGTACTGGATCGTTAGAGCCCGAAGTCTGATTCGTCGTATTTTGCATGGGTGTGTCTTATGCAAGAAAATGTTTGCTAAGCCATCTTGCCAAATCATGGCCAATCTTCCTTTTGAGCCTATACAGCCAAATCTTCCTCCTTTCAGTTATGTTGGTATTGATGCTTTTGGGCCATATAACAGTAGGCCAAAGTTGTATAGATCACAAAAGAAAATATGCGGGTGTATCTTCACGTGTTTGACCTCCCGAGCAGTGCACATTGAAGTGCTCCATTTGCTTGATGCTCAGTCTTTCATTAGTGCCTTCCGTCGGTTTATTGCCCATAGAGCTTTACCTGTTAAGGCATTTTCTGACAACGGAGGTAATTTCGTTAAGGGAGAGGAAGAACTTAGGAGAGCATTTTTGCATCATTCTAAAAATACACTGCAATCATATGCTGCTTCACGCCTTATCGAGTGGTCATTCAATCCACCCCTGGTGCCACACATGGGAGGCGTTTGGGAGCGGATGGTAGGCACAATTAAAACAATATTTTGTGCCGTTCTATCCAAGGCAACTCATCTTACAGACGAAGTCTTAACTACTATCTTTTGTGAAGTAGAGTCCATTATCAATGGTCGCCCATTGACAAAATTAAGTGACGATCCCAATGATTTAACACCGCTCTCACCAAACAGTCTACTTCTACTACAACATAATGCACATCTCCCTCCAAATGTAGGTTCAGCATCAGACGCTTATCGTAGTCGCTGGAAATATGTCCAACACCTGGCCAGAGAATTTTGGTGCAGGTGGATACGTGAATATCTTCCTCAACTTCAGAAAAGGTCTAAGTGGACAGAGGAGTCAAACAATATTAAAGTGGGGGAGTTAGTTTTGGTTGTCGAATCTGGCCTTCCCCGCAATTTGTGGCAACTAGCACTTGTTAAAGAAGTTTATCCAGGGAGCGATGGGAAAGTACGAAAGGTGTTGGTTAAGACTAGAGTAACAGATTTACTGAGACCCATCACCCAACTTGTGAGGCTAGAGCTTGACTGTGAAACAGAAACTGTGAAGAAAGTCAATTAATTATGCAGGCTCATTATCCATCTTGTAAGATTTAAAGTAGATTGTGCAACTAAAACTGTAACATAAATATGTATTTTCCATGAGTCGTGTGTAGTTATGGTACACTTTTTTTCGTTACAATTACCAAGTCGACGCCATAATCTTGGCCTGGTCATTAAGTTATTCACTGGTCATTTAGTGTAGTTGTGACTTGGTAAGCTTGAGCTAGGCATTGCTGGGAGCACTTGTCAACTCATAATTCATTAGAAGTGAGTAGCTCAGTTTTACTTAAATAGGAATACAAGTCACTTAGGTAAATCCTAAGAGGGTCTTAGGTGCCTATTCATTTACAGTGTGCGCCGGGGTTGTGTCATGCTGTCATGAATCTACAGTCGGCAAAAAGAGGTATTTTGTTAATGTGCGGTATCATATATATATCTTAATGATTGCATCAGTGATGCTTCATATTTACGTCATCTTTCATATGCTTCACAGTGTGGGGAGAATCGCTTTTCCTCAGTTTATACATATAAGGTAAATTCTAAGAGGGTCTTAGATGCCTTGTTACAGTTACAGTTACAGGTATGCATCAATCATCTCGCTTTGGGCGGAAAAAAGTCAAGTTTCCATCAAAATATATATGCACTGGATAGGATGACACTAAACTGCATAATTTTGTCTATTTTGCTCATTGTAAATATCTATATGTTCACATGTGATGCACTGATAATCAGAATTATGTGTATAATAAAAATTAAGTTTAACATCCCTTGGGGTCCTGGATGGGTGACTCCAGCGGGGGGGAATGTCATATTTTTTGCGTAAAATATGATTTCTTTTTGTAGCTCAAGATTAAAGTTTGTGCATCTACTTTATTTTTTGCATAAATTAAAATGCTGCAGGTCTGGTTTCATCATTCATTCAGTGACCTTGCCCGATCCACATATTTCACGTGTTCGCCACATGCATTTTGTTTTTTTTACCTGCGTAGTTCATTGTTTTATTGTTCTATTTGCCGCGCCAGGTTGCCAGGTAAACATTTCCAGAGTTGACCAATCATAATTAAGTTACCCCATCGGCCGTGCGCACCTAGTCACCTCACCCCTTTCTTTTTTATGCACGTGTCGCCCGATCTTAGTTCACTCGCCTCACTGACCATTCCTGCCGACGGACGTGCTTCTGCTGGTCAGTCCAGAATATGTTTTTTGCCACACGGCATCGTGGCTTTATAATTCGGCGAGCATTTTAACAGCATGTATTCTGGAGAGCGCTATGTAAGTACTTTTCTCCGATTTATAGCTGGTACAAATCGAATTCATGCTTTGTACTTTTTTCTTTGATTTTTTACCAAGTATTTTTTTTTTTTCATTCCGTCATGCCACATGTAACTAGTGTATATAAACCTTTCGTTTTCTAGCTGGTCCCTGCTACAGTAACCGCTATGACATTCCAGCAGTTTAAAGCGACACATAGAGCTTTGTTCCCGCCACCGTTTCTTGTAAGTTTATTGTATATTTGTCATACATATTTATCGCAACTTTGCCTAGGCGCAGTAGACTGAAACGCCAGTTCCATTTGGTTATCGTCGCTTTGCCAGTATAGATTTCGCGCGTAGGAAGTTTAATTGTTTAACGTATTAGTCATTTAACGAAAGTACTTCTTGTGGCGCAAGCAAACATTATCTGCAGTAGCTGTTTAGTTGCGCGGCTAGATAGATATTCTTAGTTCATGTTCATTCAGTTAAGATGTAAATGTATCTGTAGTTGTATGGCTTTATCGGTATCATTATAAGCTGCTTTATATCTGAAGCCTTGACCCTAGCTTGCGAGACCTTGACAGATATATGTATTTTATTACTGTATTGCGCGTGTATTATCACACACGCACGCCCGTGCATGGGAACGTGTCAAGATATATTCATGGATTAACGAACAGTATAGCATGAAGTCGATAATTTTGCATTACGACACGTGTCATGATATTATGTATATACATGTCTGATTTGTAGTAAGTGTCTATGCTGAACGAGAATATCATTGTAATTCATGAGTTCATGATTAAGATATTTGACATATATGTACGTACCGGAGTATTTAAATTTATATGTGTCTGATATTAATGAAAATCAGCTAAAGGTCATGGCGTAAGATTTGCACGTCTATCGTTGCATATTATAAGTGTAATTCATATCTGGTTTCAGTAGTAGCATTAACGTATAAGTTAATAGCTTTGCTAAGTTGTAAACCTGATACGATCCGTAGGTGCATATCAGTCTATTTGACTATTTCATAATTACGACGATAAAACGTAACTTACGTATAATGTAAACGGCATATGTCAAAAAGATTTGTTGTAAATGTTATACTATTTGTGTCAACGTCTTCTCTTATGTGATTTCTAATGTGATGTATTTGTGTTGTAGCTTTATGGAATGTAACGTCACCATGTCGTCCAATAAAGAGGGTGAAAAGAACAGCTTGGTGTCCCTACTTTTTACTGCCGGTGTACCACACCGTATAACACAGTCCACCAACACCATATAACACAGTCCACCAACGCCGTATAATACAGTACACAAACACCATGTGACGCAGTCTATCAACACCATATGACACAGTCCAATACTTATACAACTCGCTCTACCAACAACATATATTAGTGTACCAACACCAGACAACAGTCTACGAACACCATATATAGAGTCTATAAACACCCTAAAACAGACCAACAGCATCATATAAAACTGTCTATCAACACCATATAACACAGTCTATAAACATATGAAATTATACACCATAAAACAATCCATTAGCATCATATAACACTGTCTATTAATACCATATTATCAACGAGCATTGGATGCCATATAGCAGAACGAGTGAGCGAAGCGAACGTGTTCTGCTATATGGTATCCCATGCGAATTGATTAGTTCATGTCGTCTACAAAGCATGCTATAAAATGTTTATCTCATGTTTGGGTCGATTTGTACAATTCAATACACAAAGCAAAAATAAATACGACATTTGTAGAAAGTTTTACTCAATTACCGAAGAAACCGGAAGAGTACCGATACCACCGGCAGAGTGTCGATACCACTGTAAGAGTACCGATACATCATATCGCGGCACTGTAGCTTTTAGGCCTATGATACAGTATTTATACAAGCTTGTTATAGTACTAAAATCGACCCAAACATTAGGTAAAATAGTCTACCAGCACCATCTACCAATGTACCAAAACCATATAACAGTCTATTCACACCACATATCACAGTACCCCAGCACCATATAGCATAGTGTACCAACACCATATGACAGTCTGCTTGCACCATTTACACAGTCTACCAACACCATATGAAACGGTCCACCAATACCATGTAACACAGCCTATAAACGTCATGTAAGACAGTCTGTCAACACCACATAACAGTCTACTAGCATCATATAGGTCTACGGACATAATATAACAGTGTACCAACACGGAATAATAAAGTCTACCAACACCATATAAAACTGTCCACCAGCACCAAATAACACAGGGTAACAAAATAATAGAACGGTCTACAAACACTATTTTGCTGTCGACCAACACATTGCGCCAACAATGCCCAACTGTTTATATTATGGACTTTTCATAAATAAACTCTTTGCATGAAGTGAACAAGATGTCCTATACAGACATCAAGCACTGAGACCCTGAGCAAACATTTCTGTACATTTTAATATCATCGGGATTGCAGACAACAGTTCCACTGTCAAGGAAACAGTAGCAGCTTTAACAATGATGTAACTAGAATCTGAACAGACCCTGTCTGCAACAATGAAAGCAGGGGACGAAGTATGCATCGGCTTGGGCCTCAGAGCCATGCCCCGTCATGAAGAAGGACACAGGCTTTTTTAAACTTTAGACCAAGAGCAAATACCATTGTGGACAAACTGTTGGACAGCACAAAGGAGAGTTGTTTGTTATACTTTGAATGTGCAGCACAAAACGGATTATATGCCAAGGTACTGACCAGTGACCACTACACAGAATGAGACAAGAATTTTAATATGTTTCCAACTCCGAGGACCAAATGCATGACGAGACTTAGGACTCAGGAACTATTTATTTAGCCACATACACATCCACACATAGTAAGCGAATATTAAAAATCGCGTAACCCTTATTAAGATGAAAAAAAAAAAAACAAACTTTGCTTCTGTCACGATGGCCACCCACTATATTAAAACGGTTACTGAGTAACTTGACTTGCATGAAGAATAATAAAACGCAATACTTATTATGTTAGCTTTGTCCGGATCATGTTAGGATCACGCTGGTTTTCACCGGTTAAAAACAGCAGGCTTTTTTATGTTTTTGGCAAGGCAAGCTGGATATTGCTGGGTTAGCCTGTCGGGTTTTTGCTAGATTTGCAGATCACGTTTGGATTACGCTGGTTTTCACTGAGTAAAAAGTCTTGTTATTTTTTTCTATGTTGGGATTTTTCTGCTTACCCAGGATTTTGCCGAGTAAACATATAGGGTTTTCATTGAGTATGCAGGATTTTGCCGAGATCACGCTGGTTCTCACTGGGTAAAATTAGATAAATCATTTGATTCGCGGCATACAGACAACAGTCTCTCATTTTGCTGGGAAATAATAACATCTCGGCAATGAAACTGAGTTAATACTGGAAAATATCGGGCATCTGACCCATGATGCTTTGCAGTCATTCCTATCATGCTTTGAATTTGAGTGAGTGTGTGGTTTTAGATCTGTTGGAGCCATGAAGAGTAATTCATATACTTGGCAAGCTTTCAGGACAAACCGGGCAAGAGTAGATTGTTGCCACTCCTGTAGATTGTAAGTAAGTTTGTTGCTAATGTTACTGTGCACACATACATCATTCTTTATTGTATATTTCCACTTCTGCATATTGCAAAGCAGCAGAGACTGGGGAGAGAGGTGTAATGTGGCTCGTTGTATGTATAGTGGGTGGTAGTGGGTGCTTCAATAGGTGACAAGGCAGCAAGCTGTTCAGTTGACTTCTGTATTCAGTTCAGAACCCCAACTCTGACAGGTCTCATTTGGGCCACTATTTATTCCTACTGAGTCGTGCAAGTGCAATTAATATCTTTATGTAAGTTCGAGGCAGAGTCGTGCAAGCTCAATTAATATCTTTATATAAGTTCAGGTGAGTCAAAGTTGTGCTATCGTGGAATTTTAATGGCCTCCTCCAACCTCTATGATCTGCCGGCTTTAAATGATCATGGAATTTAAATGGTATGCTTCAATGTCTGTGATTTGGCCGCAGAATGTGATAATATCTTTACATATCTCCTTGTGCCAAGTTATTTGGGGTGCAATGAATTATTTTATACATTTATGTAAGGTACACAATTTTTAAACCTTGTGTTGAGACCATGTCAGAGTATTACAGATACAATGTTTTTCTTTTTGTTTTTTTACACAAGACCAATATATATCAAATATTATACTGATTAATTTCCAACATTAAATTACTGCAGTTAACAGTTACACTATTTGATGTTTTATAATTCCAAAAGAAATCAACATTGATTCAATAGTGTAAAAGTTAATAAAATATACTTAAAAGCATGAGCTTTGTTTCACTCCTCCGTATATTAAACTTTAGACTAGCTAAAGTTTAACAAAATGTTCAATGTTCAATAAACATAAACAAAGTCCTCATGCTTTGTTCTTAATAATAATATACAGTTAAATGTGAGTAGTATGTTCATTATAGTTGTGTATACATGGTCCATTATATAATATCACACATTTCTTGTAAGGTCACAGTTCTTGTAAGGTCACATGGATAAGGTATCTGGGTTACTGGTGCACACGTTGACACAGATACATTAGCAGTAGAAGTAGAACCTGGCTGGTCATTTCATGTCAGAAATGTAGATCAAAGTACCAACATTGGGAGTAATAACAACTGACTTTCTATGATTCAGTCCTCTGGAATGGATATATATTATTTATCAGGTAAAATTCAAGCTGATCACAAGTGATAACTTTGACTTCAGTCATTCAGCATGGAAGTTGTGGATATTTGCTCTCATAGCCTCAGTATGTACATAGGTTATATCACTTGACATGGCCAGAGGGTGGTAAGTCAGTTTGCCTTCCTTTTGTTTGTTTGTTTGTTTGTTTGTTTTTTTAAACATGTGCATGCACACACATACGTGAAGCATGCCTTGATAAAAGTCAATGATTCACTTGCTTCCAGTTAGTGGCTTTTTACTCCCATGGTCTGAAATCATGGCCACATCGCAGTTGACTTGCACTTAACTGATGTGACACATATTGAATTACACGTTCACCTTCAGGAAATAACTGGGTCAATATGGCCCCCACTGAATACAATGAAGAGTCAGTGTATAACCTATATGGCCTGTTAACATCAGGATAGGTTAATATAGGAGCTTTTGTTAGTTGTTCCTTTCAAATTTCAAAAGCATTTTGTTCTGCTTCTCCCCAGTCAAACCTAGCATTTTTTCTTGTCAGGCATATCAGTGGTCTGGCTATATCACTTAAGTTATTAATGTACTTACGATAAAAACCTGCCATGCCAATAAATGCCCTAATTTGTTTAACTGTCTGTGGAGGGGCCATCTCTTTTATGACCCTCACTTTATCTGGGTCAGGATAAGAGCCTGCCGCTGTTATCACATGCCCCAAGTAGAGTACCTCTTGAACTAGGAACTCACACTTGCTTGGCTTCAATTTCATTCCTGCCTTTCTTATTCTGTTAAATACTTCTGACAAATGCTCAAGATGTTCAGTGAAAGTGTTACTGTAAATAATTACGTCATCTATGTACACATAACAAAACTTTCCTATGATGTCATGCAAGACTTCATTCATAGTTGCTTGGTATACCGGCGGGGAAATTGAAAGTCCAAAAGGCATACGGTTCCATTCAAATTAACCTTTGTGGCAAACAAAAGCAGTTTTAGGTTTGTCTTCTTCACAAATACCCACTTGCCAATAACCGCTCTTAAAGTCTAACTTTGTATATAACTTGCACTTTCCAATTTGTGAAATAATGTCTTCAATATTAGGAAGGGGGTAAGAATTCTTAACCACTGCTTGGTTAAGTTTTCTGTAGTCTATGACTAATCTTTTTTCTCCAGTTTTCTTGGGAATAAGTATCATGGGACTACTCCAGGTTGACTGAGAAGGTCTAATTATACCTGCTTTAAGTAATTCATCAATTTGCCTTTCCAATTCTGGTCGTAGGGAAAGTGGAGTCCTATAAGGTTTCTGTCGAATAGGCGGATGGTCACCAGTGTTTATTTGGAGCTTGACAATATTTGTACAGCCCAAGTCAATATCTCGAGTGGCAAATATATCACTATATTCATGTAACAGTTACTTAAGTGGTGTTTGCTTGTCCAAAGAAATGTGTTCCAAATTAAATTCATATTTTAGAGGCACTTCAGTGCTTTCTTTTTTACCTTCCAATGTCTCTTCTGCAGCAACACTGTTATATAATTCAAAATTTCCCAAATAATCTATTTCTTGTTCCAAAACTTGTTCTGCCAAAGCTATTGTTGCCCTGTTTGGCAAGGTACAGGTCTGAAAGGTTGTGTTTATCACTGGTAAATAAAGTTCCTGTTCTTTGCTATTTACTGTGATGAGACTTGTGGGAACTACCAAGCCCGGTTGTTCACTGAATATGGAGGCATTATCTAACAGGTCAAGGCAATAATTTCCAGGCTCATATTTGCCTTTCATGGTTATACAAATATTGGTCACCGCTTCTGGTCTCAATACATGTCTTCCTTTGGTTTCTACCAAGACGCAATTTCTATTGCCGTCCGTCTTTTTCTGTAACAGTATGATCTGTTCCCCAATTTTCAAAGTCCTCTTTTCATAATCCAAAGTAGCTTTTGTTTTGGCCAAAATGTCACTCCCAATCAACATATCTTTTGAGATACCTCTAACAATTTCAAATACTGCTGTGACTTTTACTTTTCCGATCCTTATCTGAACTTTTGATGACCCTAGCCTCCCTAAACAATGTCCTGTGACTCCCTTACATCTGGCAATTTACTGGGACCTAATAGCTTTGTATTTTGTTTTGGTAACTTTTTATAAAATGCTTCTGAAATAATTGATACATCAGCTCCTGTGTCAACTACTGCTTTGGTAAACAATTTGCCTATTGTTACTGGTACTACTGGGGTATGGATGGGGAATGACTCTGAACATAACACCCCAGGGATGGCCCTAATTCCATCACCAGGAGTCACTAGTTTTCCTAATTGGTATGCTTTGCTTGTTTTTCCATTTTGAGCTTCCTACACTGTCTTTTTATGTGCCCTACTTTTTCACAGTATGCACATATTGGTTTCCCATTTGAGGTCCATTTTAATTCTTTATTTGGAGCTCTCCTTTGAGTTTGGTATTTAGGTTTCGAAGCTGTCTGAGACATGGTTAGCACATCTGCCACCATCCCTTTTAACTCCTCTATGTCACTTTCCATTGTTTGTGCTCTATCTCCTGCATTGAGCAAATCTACCTGCATAGGCTCCTCTCCTCTTCTCAGTTCAAATGTTTTGTTTGTCAGCTGCTCATTTACTGCAATTTGGAGGGCCCTTTCAAGAGTTGTTGGCTTACCCCGTATGATCTTTCGTGCAATGATGTCATCTTTGATACCATCCAAAAATACATCTTTCAGGTGTTGTTGGATCAATGGAGCAGATAGATGAATGGTGTTATATGCCTCCTCTGCTACATCTATAATCCTTCCTGCAAAATTTTGAACACCTTCACCTGCATATTGCTTGATTCTTTTTAGCCTTTGCATCGCAAACTGGTCATCTTGCAAATCAGAATATCTGTTTTGCAATGCGTGCTTCAATTGATCCCATGTTATCAGGGGATTTTGTCTGATAAGGCGTGAGTAATAATCACCTGCAAGCCCCTTTAAGGTCTGCAGAGCCAGTACCTTCATTTTATCACTGTCACAATTGACAGTGATGCCTACCTTGGACATATCCCGTAACCAAGTACGAAAATTCCTGTTGCCATCACCTGTAAAACACTTTATTTGGCTGGCAAGGCCTTGCAACCTCATTTCATGTTGCAACTCTCTAAAATTATTTGTCAAAACATTCATTGGAATGTTTTGTTCTTCTTGTTGAGCTGGAGCTGGCGGTGCCATTTGTACTCCGTCTGGGTTGTTCATGATGATAAAATTTTATTGTCAAACAAGCTTAGTGGATATAGTTAAGTATATGAACAAAGTATATGAACACTCTCAGCCAGTCTATATTTGTCTAATTTACTGCCTAAGTGTACCAAAAAGTGTGCCCATGACAAAGTTGAACAGACAATTCAGAGAACAGAGAGTTCTACCGTTCTCTCCTGCAGAATAAAATGATTGGGGGTTTATGGCATATACCTCGCAAACATGAAAAACAATATTTGCACCACCAAGATTGGTCCAATGCCTAATATGCATATCTGGCATGTCTACTATCCAATTATCACTGTCTTCAGCTTGAAATTAATCCATTTCTTTTCTTTTTTTTTTTTTTTTAAACATATGAAAATTTCCTTCTTTTGAAATTATTAATTTTTACTTCATTGTCTACTTGAGTTAAATGATATACAAAACAATTTGACGAACAAAACCTTTTGTTATTAGCTATATAATGAGCAGAAACTTCATTCAAAATTTTACCACAATGAAAACAGTCAACTAGATTAGCTATGATGTCAGGCAAACGGTGTGGGACAATAGTGACACTGTCTGGCAGTTCAATAGAGTAGCTCATTGATGCAGGACAAATACAATTAACTGCATAGCAAGTGCAAAACAGCCATATGCCACTCACCGCATACTTTGATGGGTTGCAATCGTGGTCACAAGGCACCAATGTAATGTGGCTCGTTGTATGTATAGTGGGTGGTAGTGGGTGCTTCAATAGATGACAAGGCAGCAAGCTGTTCAGTTGACTTCTGTATTCAGCTCAGAACCCCAACTCTGACAGGTCTCATTTGGGCCACTATTTATCCCTACTGAGTCGTGCAAGTGCAATTAATATCTTTATGTAAGTTCGGGGCAGAGTCTTGCAAGCTCAATTAATATCTTTATATAAGTTCAGGTGAGTCAAAGTTCTGCTATCATGGAATTTTAATGGCCTCCTCCAACCTCTATGATCTGCCGGCTTTAAATGATCATGGAATTTAAATGGTATGCTTCAATGTCTGTGATTTGGCCGCAGAATGTGATAATATCTTTACATATCTCCTTGTGCCAAGTTATTTGGGGTGCAATGAATTATTTTATACATTTATGTAAAGTACACAATTTTTAAACCTTGTGTTGAGACCATGTCAGAGTATTACAGATACAATGTTTTTCTTTTTGTTTTTTAACACAAGACCAATATATATCAAATATTATACTGATTAATTTCCAACATTAAATTACTGCAGTTAACAGTTACACTATTTGATGTTTTATAATTCCAAAAGAAATCAACATTGATTCAATAGTGTAAAAGTTAATAAAATATACTTAAAAGCATGAGCCTTGTTTCAGAGGAAATAGAGGCTAGTATAAAAAGGAACTCTCAGTAAATGCTGGGTAGATGTCCAAGGGAATCCAGCGAAGCCCTGACAAAAATCGGCAAAACACACCATTTTACCAAGCTAGCTTAGCTTGCTTGTCAGCGCACTATCTGACTGACCGACTGACTGACTGACTGACTGGCTTACTTGTATTGTATTGTAAACATATTTATTTCAAAAACTGGATAACCTAATAGTAACATTGCAATCTACTTTCACAGTGAAAAAATGAATAAGGCTGAAGATTCAAAGATTCACTCGATTTGTGTGTTGTTTCTTTTTTTTTTTTTTTTTGTTTTGTAGCTTTTTTTTTGTTTTCGGTTGTTTGTTTTTTGTTTTTTTTTGTTGTTTTTTTTTGTGTTTTTGTTTTTTTCTTTTGTTAAGTTTAACCTAGTACTACCTGAATATAACTATTTATTTCCTGCTGTAAATTTAAAATAATAAATACTCTAAATAGTACCCCGACCTCTGCTTACCTTGACACTCAAACTATAAGCCAAATCCTGGTCTAGAGCTAACCAGAAATTCTCCTATACAATTTTGAAACAACTGCGCAAACGGTTTTGCGGAACAAGGTCCACATAAGTTAAAGATTTTGTTAAAACAAAGGAAAAAGGCATACCCCCCCCCCCCGTCACCTATTCATCAAATCAAGGTCTAGGGGTCCCTGAAGTGTTCTAATGTAATGCAATACCATTTTAAATATAATTTTCAGCGTTTTTTAAATACGATTTTGCCAAAAAACCGAAGACATAAACAAAAACTTTACAAAGAAATTCTTTAGAAATCCGAAAATCAGTATAGCAGTTTGAACAAACTTGGCACAGACTCGCCTAAGGTACATCCCAACTATGTTCGATTGACGGTTTGGGAACCCAAAAATGTTAAAAAAAAAAAAAAGTGAATTACCAGTGCAATTATTACACAAAGAAAGGTCCAGGAACACAAAACTCTGTCCTCATGCAATTTGAAAGCAATCGGACGAGCAGGTTCGGAGATTTTTTTTTTTTTTTTTTTGGCTTTGTTTTGTTTGTTATTTTTTTTTTCTTTTTAAAAGATTAGATCAAAACACTTTTAATGTAGAAAATCCACAAATCACTAGCGCGTGAAAAGACTTGGTGGAGACTCACCCAAGACAGATCCTCACCAAGCCTGAAACGAATCTGGTCGACGGTTTTGAAGAAGTCGGAAATGTAAAATGTGAACGGACGGACCACTGGTCATCACCCATCCAAAAACCTCACCTGATTGACACGTCAGCCAAGGTAACAAAACATCTTTTGCGCAGAATATTTAAGAAAAAAAACACTATATCAAAATATTAAAAGGCACACTTAAAAATTCCATATTTTTCACAGATGCATCCTTTAAAATATATTTATACAAGAGAACTGTGACAGTCCTGCGCTGAACTGACCTTATATGTACGGACTGAAGTGGTCCCGTGAACTTCAGAATTATTTACAAGATAACCATCATTGTTGCTGGCATAAACGTATCCCTCACAAACTTTTCCCAATTTTGGCAACAAATTTATTAAAAATTTAAAATGACAGCACCATAATGAGGTGAACCAATTTGGTGGAGATCAAGTTCACATGTATTGCCGATAAGTTTGAAGAGGATCCAACTTACAGTGTGAAAGGAAATGTCAAGAACAGTGAAAAAGCAGCACAGCGCCATCTGTTGAATAAATAAGGGGTACGCAGCAGTGTTTATTTCAATTTCAAAGCAACAGGCCTGGCAGTTCTGGTGATATTTTTTTTTTTTTTTACTAAAAATGCACAAATATCATGAAACTCTAAAAATCACTGGAACATTACTAATTGAACATATCTGGTAGATACCCTTCTAAGGTACATGTACACAAGGTTTGAAGTGAATCAGTGAACCATAAAACGAGTATTTAAACTTCGTTTACAATCGAAATTTAGAACATCGCCAGCTAATGGACCCTGTTGAACACCCCAAGAACCTCCATTTCCAGTTTCCAAACAATTTGAGAGTTGTTTTGGGCAAATTAAAAATGGTGACTACGCAGAAAAAATGGTATAAATAAACAAACAAACAAACAAAAAAACAAACAAACAAACAAACAAACAAACAAACAAACAAATAAACAAACAAACAAACAAACAAACAAATAAATAAATAAATAAATGTAAGATATCAGGGGCCACAGAAGTGTTCCTGTGCAAGTTTGAAACTTTTAGCTGAGTGGCTTCGGAGGTTTTTTTTCAAGCCCCCCCCCCCCCCCGCAAAGACCCTAAGAGGTCTGTGGCAGTCCTGTGCTCAGCTGACAGGTACATATAACCTTGTGAATTTATAAGATTTGCCCCCCCCCCTCCCATAAACAACAGAGAAATTCATAAAAAAAAAGTTAAAAAAATCAATGAATCCAATTAAACTAATCTGCCAGAGACCCAGAGAACGTACATTGCCACCAAGTTTAAAGTCAACCTGACTAATGGTTTCGGGGGTCAAAAGTGTAAATTAACATTAGACTGCCCATTCACTTACATAATAACCAATAGAAAAGGTGCATTTACCATTAATTACCCGAATTGAAAAAAATCGTGAAAAATCAGAAATCCCCAGCATTTGCTCCTAGTAGACTGTTTTGTTTGACCCTTCCACAAAGAACATATCCACTAAGTTTCACCTTAATCTGAGTGATGGTTCTGGAGATGAAGTCGAAAATAGCAATAACACAAAAAATCATTAAAAAAAAGTATAATAAAATAAAGAAAAAATCACAGCGCAACCTGGTGAACAAATTAAGAACTATGAGTGTCCCTGTGTGATATCAAAGCAATCGGGTGAGCGGTTTCAGAGAAGAATATTTTTTAAAGATAAGCCCCCCCCCAAAAAAAAACACATAAAAAATGTAACAAGAGGGCTGTGAACAACCCATGCTCAGTTGCCCTACGTATTCTTCACACTTTTGGTTCTGTGAATTTGGGATAGGAAAAAATCGGCAGACACTTATCAAAGGTACATCCCTACCAAGTTTGACACAAGTCTGGTCAAATCAATGAAGTTATAACCATTACAAGAAATTCGCATGTTGAACTTTCCTATTCAAACTCTTTGAAAGATTTTCAAAAAACCACAACAAACAAAAAAATCATTAAAAGTCCAAAAAATCATTGGAGCGTGACCATTTGAATAAATGAGCTAGAAACCCACCCAAGGTACATTGCCACCGATTTCGAAGTCAATCTGGATGACGGTTTTGGAAAAGTCAAAAATGTGAATTAGCATAAGAATGCGTATTGGCTTATATAGTGATCAATATGATAGGTGCATTTACGTAAAACCGTAAAAAATTAGGAGTCCGCAGCATTGCTACTTAGCGAACCACATTGTTTGACCCTTCCACAAGGAACATATCAACCAATTTCAGCCTAATCTTTGTGACGGTTCTGGAGAAGTAAATAATAGTAAACACACACACACACACACACACACACACACACACACACACACACAAACAATATAAAAATAGAATTAAATTGCAGTGCTACCGGGTGACCACATTCAAAAGTAAGAGTATGTAGGAGTGATCCTGTGTGATATCAAAGCAATCGGGTGAGCGGTTTTGGAGATGATATTTTAAGGTTTACCCTAAATAGAACCCCTCCCCCCCCCCCAAAAAAAAAAAAATCAATAAAAATCAAAAAATTACTGAACCCTGACCATTTAAACAAACCTGGTGGAAACACACCAAAGGTATATTGCCACCAACTTTAAAGTCAATTTGGATGACGGCTTCGGAGAAGTAAAAAATGTGAATTTACATTAGACTGCCCGTTGACTTATATAATAATCAACAGGGAAAGGGGCATTTACCGATAAGTACTCGAAATCGTGAAAATCAGAAATCGACAGTAGTGCCACCAGATGAATAACTTTGTTTGAGCCTTCTACAAGCCAACATATCCACCATATTTCAACTTAATCTGAGTGACGGTTCTGGAGAAGAAGTCAAAACGGCAAAAACACACAAAAATTCAAAAAGAAATAGAAAAAAATTGCACCTGGTGAAAAAAATTAAAAACCAGGAGTCGCTAAGAGTGTTCCTGTGTCATATCAAAGCAATTGGGTCAGCCATTTCGGAGAAAAAGATTTTTTAAGATTCCCCCTTCCCCCCCCCCCCCAAAAAACATCATAAAAAAGTAAAAAAATTCACTGGAGCGTCACCATTTAGGCAAACTTGGTAGAGACTCACCCAAGGCACATCCCCCCACCCCCCAAGTTTGAAGTTAATCTGGCCGACGATTTTGGAGAGGAAGTAGAAAATGTGAATTGTGGATACCCGACGGATGACGGGCCGTCACAAAAGCTCAGCTGACTAACAGGGCAGCTGCGCTAAAAATCAATGAAGCGTGACCATTTGAACAAATCTGGTAGAGACCTACCCAAGGTATAGCCACCAAGTTTGAAGTCAGTCTGATTGACCTTATCGCATACGAAGTAAAAAATGCGTATTTCCACAAGAAAAATTCCTGCTGCATTTTAGCAAAATCTGAGTCATGGTTTTGGAGAAGAATTGGAAAATAGTGAAAACACACAAAAATTCACAACAAGAGGACTGTGACAGTCCTATGCTCAGCTGACTAAGTTGCCCTGTGACCTTGAGAATGAGGTCCAGGTCACTGACCTTGTCTGAATCTAACTTTAATGCGAAAAGTAAAATTTACGAAAGTGTCTGGGTCCCAGTGACCTGGGGAATGAGGCTAAGGTCACCCATGTACTGTCTAAGTCTGGCCTTTGCTCAGGACAACCATCATTTTTAACATGAAGGTCCAAGTTCAAATAGCTCTCAAGTTGTCAGGTAAACAGTAAAATTTGCGCAAGTGGCCCTATGACCTTAGGAAAGAGTAAAGGTCACTGATCTACTCTCAACCCTCATACCCAGAAGTGCCCCTATGCAATTCCAAAGCAATTGGCTGAGTTTATACAAGGATAAAGACTTTTGAAGATATGGCCAAAAGAATCATTAAAAAATTAAAAAATCATTGGACTGTGACCATTTGAACAAACTTGGTAGATACCCATTTAAGATCCCCACCAAGTTTGAAGTGAATCTAGCTAATGGTGTTGCAGAAGAAGTCAGAAATTATCAATTAGCATTGCAAACCCTAATGACTTTGCAATCCCCATTGACTTACATGGTAATCAATAAGCATGTAAAATCAACAATAAAAATTCATAAAAAAACCAAAAATCACTGGACCATGACCATTTGAATAAACTTGATAGAAACCCACCCGAGACACATCCCCACCACGTTTGAAGTGAATCTGGTTAACGGTTTTCAGATGAGGTTGAAAATGTAAACTTCCACTGCAATTCCCATTGACTTGCATAGTAAACAATAGGAATGTATGCATTGACCAACAAGTACCCGAATTGAAAAATTGGTTAAAAATCAGGGATCCACAGCAATGCCACCTAGTGAACAACCTTGTGTGACCCTTCCACAAGGAACATATCCACCAAGTTTCAGCACAATCTGAGAGATGGTTTTGGAGAAGTCCAAAATAGCAAAAACGCAGAAAAATGGATTAAAAAAAAAAAATCCAGCACCACCTCCTGAACAACTTAAGGTTTTGGGGTCCCCAGAAGTGTCCCTATACAATTTTAAAGTAATTGGCAACTCTGTTTCGGAGAAAAGGGTTTTTTAAGATTTCTCTCCGAAATGAACAAAATAATTCATTAAAAATCGAAAAATCACTGGACCATGACCATTTGAATGAACTTGGTATAGACCCACCCAAGACACATCCCCACCACGTCTGAAGTCAATCTAGTTAACAGTTCTGGAGATGAGGTCGAAAATGTGAATCACTATTGCAATTACCATTTACTTGCATTGTAAACAATAGGAATGTTGCACTCAACAACAGGCACTCGATTTGAAAAATTCGTTAAAAATCAGAGATCTGCAGCAACGCCACCTGGAGAACAGCTTTGTGTGACCCTTCCACAAAGATCATATCCACCAAGTTTCAGCACAATCTGAGAGATGCTTTGGAGAAGTCGAAAATAGGAAAAACGTACAAAAATTCATAAAAAATAGAAGAAAAAATTGCAGTGCCACTTGTTGGACAAATTAAGGTGTGGGGGTTCCCAGAAGTGTCCCTATACAATTACAAAGTAATTAGCAACGCAGTTTTGGAGAAGAAGATTTTTTAAGATTTCCCCCCAAAATGAACAAAAAAATTCGTTAAAAATCCAAAAATCACTGAACCGTGACCATTTGAACAAACCTGGTTGATATCCATCAAAGGTACATTGCCACCAAGTTTGAAGTCAATCTGGATGACGGTTTTGGAGAAGTCAAAAATGTGAATTAGCATTACAATGTCCATTGACTTACAAAGTGATCAATAGGAAAGCTGCATTGACCGACAAGTAAATGAATTGAAAAAAATTGGTTAAAACTCAGGAATCCACAGCAGTGCCACCTAGTGAACAACTTTCTTTGACTTTTCTACAAGGAACATATCCAGCAAGTTTCAGCTTAAACTGAGTCACGGTTCTGGAGAAGAAGTCGAAAAAAGCAAAAACACACAAAAAAAAATCATAAACAAGAGGACTGTGACAGTCCTGTGCTCAGCTGACTAATTTATCCTTCGACATGGGAAATGGACAAGGTCACTGACCTATGCTGAATCTAATTTTCATAGACGGCCATGCTCATGTGCAAGATCAAAGTCACAGTACAAATACTTCTAAAGTTATCACGGGGACCAGTAAAATCCATGTTAGTGGCCCTGTGACGTTGAGAATGAGGTCCAGGTCACTAATGTACAGTCTCAATATTTCCTAAATAGAGGACCACCAACAAGTTCAACATGAAGGTCCCCCCTTCCACACTTCTCAAGTTACAAAATGAAAAGTTAGATTCATGTAAGTGTCTGGGTCCCAGTGACCTTGGGAATGAGGTTAAGGTCACCCGTGTACTATCTAAGTCTGGCCTTTGCTCAGGCAAACCATCATGTTCAACAACAAAGTCCAAGTTCCAATAGGTCTCAACTTGTCAGGTGAACAGTAAAATTTGAGCAAGTGGCCCTATGACCCTGGGAATGAGGTCAAGGTCACTCGTCTACTGTCTAAATCTGGCCCTTATTACTGACAACTAGCATGTGCAATATGAATGTCTTACCCTTAATAGTTCTGAAGTAACCCTATAAACAGAGAATTTCATGCACCTCGCCTTGTGACCTTGGAAATGAGGTCAAGGTCAATCTCCTACTGTACATGCGTCACCCTCATACCCAGACGTGTACCTATGTAATTTCAAAGCAATTGGTTGAGCATATACAAGGATAAAGACTTTTGAATATTTGGTCAAAAAATGAACCAAAAAAATCATTTAAAAAAATCCAAAAATTATCGGACTGTGACCATTTGAAAAAACTCGGTAGATCACCCCCAAGGAACACCTCCACCAAGTTTGCAGTGGATCTAGCTGATGGTTTCACACAAGAAGTCAAAAATTGTCAATTAGCATTGTAAACCCTTATGACTTTGCAATACCCATTAACTTGCATGGTAATCAATAAGCATGTAAAATCAACAAGAACAAGAGGATCATGATGATCTTGTGCTCTGCTGACTGGATCTGCTTTATTCAGGAAACAAAATTGAATAGGGCAACCTGACTTGCCCATGGTAGTACATGTATTATCAGTTGACACACCTTGCTGTTTCAATGGCTGCTGATGTACAGTGGCAGCACTCACTTACAGTCACAAAGTCTGATACCACATAACTTTGTCAAAAATTAACATATCCACACTATTTTCGCAAACTGTAATTGTCTAATGTCCAACTATATTTTGGTAAAATTTTAAGCAATTGTATCATGCTGTTCTGGAGAAGAAGTCGAAAACATCCTTAACTCGCAAAAATTCATAAAAAAATAGGAAGAAATTACAGCACCACCTAGTGGCCAAAATGAGAACTAGTTGACCCCAGGTGACCCTATGTGCAATATCAAAGCAATTGGCCAGGTAGTTCTTGAGGTGAAGAAATTTTATCTTTTTTCAAAACATAAATTTAAAAAATCATTTAAAATAGAAATATTATTGCATCATCATCTCCTTCGCAAACTTGGTAGAGGTTCACCTGGGCAACATCCATGTGCAAAATTAAAACATTCCATACAGCGGTTTTTGAGAAGAAGTCAAAAGGGTAAATACAATAGTGTAACATATGCACTGTATTGCCACATATATATATATATATATATATATATATATATATATATATATATATATATATATATATATATATATATACATATACAGCTGCAGCATTTCCTTACAGTTGCAAAGTTTGATATCACACAACTTAGCCTAAAATTAACATATCCATATCATTTTCGCAACCTTTCATTGTCTAATGTCCAACTATATTCTGATAAAATTTTAAGCAATTCTGTTCGGCTGTTCTGGAGAAGAAGTCGGAAATAGCTTTAAAAGGCAATAATTCATAAAAAATAGGAAAAAATCACAGCGCCACGTGGTGGCCAAAATAAGAACTAGTTGACCCCAGATGACCCTATGAGCAATATCAAAGCAATTGGCTTCATAGTTCTTAAGACGAAGAAATTTTAATTTTTTTCAAAAACTAAATTAAAAACTTCAAAAAAAAATAGAAAAAGTATTGCATCATCATCTCCTTTGCAAACTTGGTAGAGGTTCATCCTGGGATCATCCATGTGCGAAATCAAAACATTCTATGTAGCGGTTTTTGAAAAGAAGTCGAAAATATAAAAAGTCTAACGACAGACGGACAGGCGGACGGACGGCAGGAGGGACCGAAGGAGGGACAGACAGACGACAGATGCAAGTGGAGTCTATAAGCTCTGCTGACTGACAAGTCAGCAGAGCTAAAAATCGCAGCGCCCTGTGATTAACAAATCAAAACTATGAGTCCTCGGGATTGTCCCTGTGGGATATCAGAGTAATTTAAGATTTCCCTCAAAAATGAACAAAAAGTTTCATAAAAAATCCAAAAATCACTCGATGGTGACCACTAAAACAACTTGGCAGAGACCCACCCAAGGCACATCCCCACCAAGTTTGAAGTGGATTAAGCCAACCGTTTTGGAGAATAAGTCGAAAATGTGAATTGTGGACGACGGACGACGGACCCTCACAAAAGCTCAGCTGACTGACAAGTCAGCTGATGAAAAACCAGAACAGGCTGATTTTCCGACAGAAAATCAAATATGTCCCTTTGTGCCCTTTCTATTGTCACCCTTAATTTTATAAATAAGCATACCAACTCCAATGAGCTACAGATATGGTGAAGGTACACTATTCATTTTCATTTCAAAACTTTAATTTTAGACTAAATGCCCATGTGACCTTGAAAAATGGGTCAAGGTCATACATCTGGCACAAGCAAGGTCTTACAAAAGTTTTACATAGAAACATAATGACACAAAATGTCAACCTCTTTAACATAAATCTTTCTTGAGTGCATGTGCAATGATTATTTTAAGGTGGCCATGTGACATTGAAAATAGGTCAAGGTCACGCATCTGCAATCCCAACCTAGTTGGTATTATGCTACATAATCATGCAAAATTTCCATCTCCTAAGTCAAATCCTTGCAGAGTTGTGGCATCCGTGTCAATTTTAGATGACATGTCCATGTGACGTTGAAAAATATATCAAGGTCACCTATCTGCAATCTCAAGCAAGATCATATATAGGAACATCCTCACATAAAATTTCAACTTCCCATGTCAAATTTTCCTTCAGTTATCAAATCCACATTGATTTTAGAAGTAACGCCCATGTGACCTTAAAAAATAGGCTAAGGTCATACATCTGCAGTCACAAGCAAGGTCTTACAACACTCTTAGTAGTACATAGAAACATAATCACACAAAATGTCAACCTCTTTAAGTCAAACCTTTCTCGAGTGCATCTGCAACGATTTTTGAAATGTGGCCATGTGACTTATTATGATACGTATACGTATATATCGTATTATGATACATAATCATGCAAAATTTCAACCTCCTAAGTCAAATCCTTGCAGAGTTATTACGTCCGCACCAATTTTACATGACGTGCCCATGTGACCTTGAAAAATATGTCAAGGTCACCGATCTGCAATTCTATGCAAGGTTTTATACAAGAACATCTTCACAAAAAAATTCAACTTCCCATGTCAAATCCTTCTTGAGTTATTGCGTCCGCAACGTATGCAACAATGTGTCGATGAAGAAGAAGAAGAAGCTAAGAAACGGACCCCAAAACAATTCCCCCCCCCCCTTTCCCGGTTGCAGGGGGAGACATGATCAGGAATCTGTAGCATTAGTGAACAACTTTGTTTGAACCTCCCACAGGGAACATATCCTCCAAGTTTCAGCTTGATGTGAGTGACGGTTCTCGAGAAGCTGGAAATAGCAATAACACACAAACAATCTTAAAAGATTAGAAATAAAAATTGCAGCACCACCTGGAGAACAAATTACTAACTAGGAGCCCCTAGGCGTGTTCCTGTGTGACATCAAAGCAATCGGGTGAGCTGTTTCAGAGATTTTTTAAGGTTTAACTGAGAAAAGAACAAAAACAAAAACCAAAACAACTTAAATAAAACATGTTGAATGCACATTTTATTGGCTCTTCTCACATCGTGCACACTTAAAATTGTATTATTTCAGACATAATCCAGTGTACTGTGGTGTATAGGTTACGTAACATGTACGCAAACGCCAGGATTTTCGCGATATAAATATGCAGGGGCCCCTACCCCTGCATAAAAAAATCATATAAAATAAAAATTAATCAGTGGAGTGTGACCATTTGAACAAACTTGGTCGAGACCCACCCCAGGTACATTGCCATTAAGTTTGAAGTGAATCTGACGGATGGTTTCTGAGAAGTTGAAAATGTAATTGTGGACATATGAATGCGCACAGGTACGGATGGATGGACGCAAGCACCGACAACGGACCACCCTAAAAGCTCAGCTGACAAACGAGTCAGCTGAGCTAATAAAATATAATAGAAATAATAATAATAATAATAATAATAATAATAATAATAATAATAATAATAATAATAATAATAATAATAATAATAATAATAATAATAATACTTGCAATACAAAATCTAACAAGATATGTTTGTAAAACATAGATGCCCCCCTCCCTCATTACCCTAGCCCTCGCTACCCTATTGATAGTGGTAGAAGGGGCACTCGTGACCTTACAAAATTAGTGAAAGTTGATCATACATCAATGTCACATATCTTTATACTTTAACCTAGCCCTTAAAAAACGACTAAAAACCTGGGCAATATAAAAGTTAAAGCTGAAAAATTAGTCATCATTTAGAAACCATATTCAGCAAAGTGGCTTTATGACCTTGGAAATTATGGCAAGGTCACTCATTTTCACTTGACCTTCTTCAGTTATTGTGCAAAAAAAAGGAATTCTACTGTCTGTGTGTGGCCCTCAAAACTGGGTCAAGGTCACCCATCTTCAAAAGTTAAAGCTGAAAAATTAGTCATCATTTAGAAACCATATTCAGCAAAGTGGCTTTATGACCTTGGAAATTATGGCAAGGTCACTCATTTTCACTTGACCTTCTTCAGTTATTGTGCAAAAAGAGGAAGTTTACTGTCTGTGTGTGTCCCTCAAAACTGGGTCAAGGTCACCCATCTACAAACTCAAACTAGCCCTTATAGGCAACCATAAAGCTCTGCAATATGAAAGTGCTACCTCTAAAATGCAAGTTATCATGCAGAAACAGTATTCAACCAAATGGCTCCATGACCTTTGAAATTAGGTCAAAGTCACCCATCTTCAAACTTGACCTAGACCTGAATACGGACAATTATCCAGTGGAATATAAAAGTCCTACTTTAAAACCTATTCAGTTATCATGTGAAAACCTAATTTTACCTCAGGTACCAACGTGACCTTGGAAATTGAATCAAGGTCACCAAACTTTAAACTTCTTCTAGCCCTTAGCATGAACTATAGACCTGTATAGTATCCCAGTCCTAACTTAAAAACTTCTTGTGTTATTGCGCAGAAACCACAGGAAGCATGAAACCATATTCAGTAAAGTGGCTCTGTGACCTTTTAAATGAGGTCAAAGTCATCAATCTTCAAACTTCGCCTAGCCCCAAATATGGACTATAATCCTGTGCAATATAAAAGTCATAGCTTAAAAACCTCTTCAGTTATTGTGCCAAAATCAAAGTTAATTCCGGTACCACTGTGACCTTGGAAATTAGGTCAAGGTCACCCATCTTCAAACTTTGCCTAGCTCTTGATTAGAATGATACACCTGTACAGTATCAAAGTCCTAGCTCAAAAACTTCTTGAGTTATTGTGCGGAAACCACAGTTTAACTACAATCTCTCTGTGACCCTGAAAACTAAGTCAAGGTCACCCATCTTCACAATCAACCTAGCCCTTACAGAGAACCATAAACCTGTGCAATATAAAAGTTCTAGCTCCAAGGTATAAGTTATCATGCAGAAAACATGAAACCATTTTCACTAAAGTGGCTCTGTGACCTTTAAAAAGAGGTCAAGGTCATCCATCTTCCAATTTCGCCCAGCCCCAAATATGGACTATTATCCTGTGGAATATAAATGTCTTTGCTTAAAAACCTCTTCAGTTATTATGCGGAAACCAAAGTTAACTAAGGCACAACTGTGACCTTGGAAATTAAGTCAAGGTCACCCATCTTCAAACTTCACCTAGCTTTTGATAAGAATTATACATGCGTACAATATCAAAGTCCTAGCTTAAAAACGTCTTGAATTATTGTGCGGAAACCACAGTCTAACTACAATCTCTCTGTGACCCTGAAAACTGGGTCAAGGTCACCCATCTTCACAATCAACCTAGCCTTTACAGAGAACCATAAACCTGTGCAATATAAAAGTTCTAGCTCCAAGGTATAAGTTATCATGCAGAAAGCATGAAACCATATTCAGTTAAGTGGCTCTGTGACCTTTAAAATGGGGTCAAGGTCATCCATCTTCCAACTTCGCCTAGCCCCAAATATGGACTATAATCCTGTACAATATAAAAGTCCTAGCTTAAAAACCTCTTCAGTTATTGTGCGGAAACCAAAGTTAACTCAGGTACCACTGTGACCTTGCAAATTATGTCAAAGTCATCCATCTTCAAACTTCGCCTTGCTTTTGACTAGAATGATAAACTTATACAGTATCAAAGTCCTAGCTCAAAAACTTCTTGAGTTATTGTGCAGAAACCACAGTCTACCGACCAACCGACCAACAGACCGACCGACATGTGCGACGCTATATGCCCCACCTTCTTCGAAGGGGGGCATAAAAATCTCTGGTGTAGAGACATTTGAGAAAATTTTGGAGGTACCCACCCAAGCTCAAGGTACAGCTCTCGCAAGATTGAGGTGAATCTGGTTGACAGTTTTGGAGAGTAAGTCAAAAACTGAATTCTGTACAGATGATGTACAATGAATAATGTATGGACAGACTACATACAGACAACCACCCAAACATCTTATAGGCTCAGCTGACAGACAAGTCAGCTAAGCTAAAAAGGGTAATTACCGTACAGTGGTGCCTGCTGTTCAAGATATTGCCCATTCCAATCTAGGCCAAATTAGACAGGTGGTATTAACATGACGCTATTAACATGATTAAACAAAGAACGAGTCGTTTTCTATCATTAAAGGTGACCTTGATTGCAGGCACCACTATCCATCAATACATACAAAGGCAAGTCTTGTATTGCACACAGATAAATCTTTTTATTCCACCATTTACATTAATCTTATTCACATTAACCAGTCATTTCACGTCAAGTACAAGGACTGTACTTATCATTCATATCATGTGAAGGGCATTTTTAATAGAAACAGCACAAATGCCATGTACAAACCATTCTCCCTGTTATTGTACAACACAGCCAGCCATACAGCCCATACATTTGGGATATTTAGCATACAAAGCAGCAAAATGTGTGTGTTCAAAGTTTTTCTGCAACAGATTGCATGGAAATTGTGACAACTTAATACCCAACTGTCCGATCCACTTTTTCCAAAAGACATGAACATGGGTTACAAACACTTACTGGTACCCTATACTACTTCATCCATATACATGTATAAGCCATTCTCCCTGCAAGTTTCATTACACAGCCAGTTATACAATCCATACATTTGTCATGTTCAGCACATCAAGCAACAAAATGTGTGTACATATAGAACTTTGCTAAAATAGCTTGCATGAAAATTGTGACTAATTCTTTTGTTTTATTGCAACAGTCCAACCCAGGTTTAAGAGGCTGGACATGGAAAACACACAAATAAGTACATGGTGTCTTAACATGACTGTGTGACATCTATACAATTTTAGGTCAAATATATCAAGATTGGAAACTTTGACCTTCGCACTGTTGCCCAAAATATTCTTTCAAAATGCTTGTGAAAAATTGGTTAAAAGTTGTATCCAATCATGAAGCAAAAGAGATTTTTTCTCAATTTCTTAAAATTCGTAACTTGTTTTCATTCACCCAGAGGCTCTGCGGGCTACATTTAAAACATCCCAAGTAATATTTACCACACACACATGGCAAGTGAACGTTACTTGTTCCTCATAAGTTTAATTATATACAAATAATGTGCTCATGATCAAAATGTATTCACATTTGCATCTCTATTCTTTGTGCAAACTTAACAACACCATTTACTTTTTACATTGTAATTCTATATACCTATATCTTTTCACTTGAATGAAGTAAACTATTTTCCTGATCTCCAACAAGGATGTCCAAAAGTATGGTTTTTGTACAGTAGACTATGTATATGCACACATTTTGAGTACATCAATTGGAATTTATGACAGTACAATTCTTATAATGTGGAATTCACAAAAATTATAAACACAGAACTTGAATAATGGAACCTAATATAGTGTTCCCTCCAAGCAAAAGGTAACCAAGATTTTTAACCATCAAGCTGCCCTGTTCACTGTGTAAAGACAAAATGTCATCAAATCTCTGAAAGATTGTACACCTTATCCACACTGTGCTATTTCACAGTGTCCAGGATTTAGTGGAAATATCATTTTTCCCTCATATTCAAATTTAAATACATTTCTTATTTATCTTACTCACACTACAATGCAACAACTCAGGAGAATTTTGAAGAAATGACAGACATGAGACTTACAGGATTGAAACTGGCAAAGCTGGTCATCATCCTGTTATGGAGATTAAATGCTGTTCTTGTGAGTATTTTGTGCTCTTTATGTGTCAAACACAGTAGTAAGCAATTTTTAAAACATTGCCATGATTATCACCAATTGCTGGTACACAGGCAGCCACATTCCTATTGCATACAGTGCTGAGAAATGCACTATGCAATAAGAGGCCCATGGGCCTAATGCTCTGCTGGCATCCTGACTATATTGTACCTGCATGTTCATTTCTGTGCAAGTCTTAAAGTGGCTTCTGAACATATAAAGCTTATGTGCATTTAATGTAAAAACTCTCCACCAAGTGGCACTTCACTCCACATGTAATTATAGCTTATTCGTGTAACTCCTGTGATGAATATTGTTGCATGTGCCAAGACAGTAACGAGCGAGTACTTAACGTTATGTCCTCAGTGACCTATGGACAGAAGATCAAGGACACCCAGATCATGTTATACAAGAGGCCCATAGGCCTCCCAGGTGCTTTGCTGACATGAAGTCCAAGGTACACCCTGCCATTACAAAATCACTTAGTTCAACTTTACAGTCATGGTGACCTCACAAAAATTGGTCAAGGTCACTGATATTATATACAATTCTAGCTTTGGGCATTGTCTATATATACTATAAATTTGGCAGGTCCAATCCAATTACTTTTCAGGATGTGGAATTTTATCTTACAACACATTTTGGCTCATAATTTCCATCAAATAATAGGTGGCACCACTGGTATAATTACCAACTTAGACTTTGACCGCCCCCACAATCCCACTCATTTGGTGAAGATCTGCCACAAATTAAAGATGCTAGAGTGCTCACAAGATTTTCATATTTTTACCCCTGTATTGCATAGTACTGTAGGTGGCACCACCAATATTGAAAAAAAAACTTAGATTTTTGTACCCCCTTTAAGTCATGAAAGTTTAACTAGAAAACTGTGGACAGTTTTGCAGTTACAAAATTTTCACATTTTGACCTGTATATTACATAATACTATAGCATATACTGGTAGTGCCTGGATAAATTAAACAAATGAAAGTCCCAATTACCAGAGCTGAGTTGAGCTTACCATGCATACCTGTACATGGAATTTTAAATACGAGTAGCACCACCAGATGCATATCTTTTTGGGACACCAACATGGACATCTACAAAGATTTTTACACATTTTATAACTCCTAACCGTTATATGGACCTATCTCAAGAATTGTGGGGTGCACAGCATTCATGAAATGACTCCTATATTCAAACTGGCCATTTGACCTTGATCTCCAACTCTGTTTAAAGAATTGTTATGTTCAAAATGAGTGCCCCACATCCAGCTTTCCATATATAGTCTGCTTGTTCAAATCGTATCCTAACTTACTGAGTTATTGACAAAAAAACAATAAACTTGGACAAGTGCCAAACTCCATAATGACTGAGTCACAGTGACCCATAGTAGGTCACCAAATACAGTTTAATGTATTATGTGATCAAGTGCAATTTTGATCTGGAGGCTCAATTTTCTTTCTCATTGATGCCCAAGCTACACTCGGCCATTACAAAGTCACCTTTTCAACTTAACAGGAATAGTGACCTCACAAAAATAAGTCAAGGTCACCCATATTACATAACATTCTACCTTTGGCCATGGTCTATATATCATACATATTTGGCAAGTCTAATCTAATTACTTTTCCATATATATGGAATTTTACACCTTAAAACACATTTTGGCTCATTATTTGTCAAATTATAGGTGGTGCCACCAGTATCATAAACAACTTAGACTTTGACCTTCCCCAGGATCCCACTAAATTAGGTGAATATATTACATGGCCCTTGGTCAGCAGAGCTAACAACAAATATAATAAAATAACACAACTTTGATTACATAGCTTGAAAGTCCAATTGTACCCATTGTACAGTAACAAAAGTTAAAGAAACATATTGCAATTTTGAGGGTGCAAGAAATTATGCATAAGAGCATCACACTCCCAGCACAAAGTAGGACTTGTCATCTTATCAAATATATCCATTAAAATACTTGGACCTACATTTAGAAAATTTTGTACACCTTTTTTTGGCAGATTAAAAAGATATACAGAACTTTGGACTACTTCTACCTGTATGCGTTTGTACATGTAATTCAATTCCAACCTTGGTAAGATATCTCAACCTTTTAAAACAGTGATCTTAGTTTTCATGGTTTTGTCAAAATTTACAGTCACCTTCCGTATCTGTGTCAATATTGTTCTGAAGAGTCCAGCCTCTGTTGCAAACCCTCTCCTAAATCAGGCAAAATCACTGCATCACCCACACACAATAACAACAAGCAATTTGACTGCACCAGCTGAGATGCACTTATTCTCTCTGTCTAACAAAATGTCTCCATATCATTTACACACATAGCAAAGAGGACAGGCTAATGACACTTGCCTTGCCTCACACCCACAGAGCACTCAGAACTTTTGGGACAGACATTGCCAAAAAATCCACAGGCCTTCAATCTCATACATACTATGCACAATTATTTTTTTCCTTTTAATGCTATTTTTAACAAGTTTATGCCACAACATCATGCACCATGTAATCCAAGGCTTTTTTTTTTTTAAATCTACAATGGCACAGTACAATTTCTTCCTACTGTTTACAAAAGTGTTTATTATGTTATGCATACAAAAGTATAGTCTGTTGTGCCCTAGTTAAGTCAGAAACCTCCTAGTGCATCTACTTACAGCCCATTTATAAAAAATATAACACTTATTAACATACTCATCATCAGCCATCATGTGGTGTGACATAATGCCAGAACAGCACTGGAATTATTTGATATTTTCACAAACAAAGGATCAGCTTCAGCTAAAAAGAGGGTCATGTGAACAGTTCGTCCTCAGCAGGAAAGTTACACCACGACCTGTTGTACACTTCGGACCATCACTGGACAACAACTTGTTCCACAGAAAAAGATAGTGCTGCTATTTCTATCCTTCCAAATCTTTCTTTCATTTTTTTTGGGGGGGGGGATGTTTTATTTTTCTCCTGAAGTCCATGCTATATTCTCTTCAAATGTATTGGGAATGTACTTTTGAGTCATGTTCCCAAAAAGATATGCATCTGGTGGCTACCCATATTTAAAATTCCATGTACAGGTAGACATGTGACGCTCAACTCAGCTCTGATTTAGTTGGGACTTGCATTTGTTTAATTTATCCATGCACTACGAGTAGATACTGTTCACACAGCCCTCTTATTCTGTGAAAAAGTGAAAAAAAGCCCCATGCCATTGCCCCTTATCCCCATCTTGCCACCCCAAGTTGTCACTGGTTACTCCAGGCCCCCATCTCATAGTATTTTATGGACAGTGCAAATTTTACAAGCAGAGCACAAACTGGAGTGTTGAACAAAACATTCTGAAAATACACCTTACCAATGGTACACAGGTAAAATACATCAAACACCTTATGCATAACTTACCAGTAGTACACATGTAAAATTCATTGAATACATTATATATATTTTACCAACAGTACACAGGTAAAATTCATCAAACACATTATACATAATATACCAATACAACACAGGTAAAATAGATCAAACACATACATAATTTACCAATACAACAGGTAAAATACTTCAAACACATTATACATAATTTACCAATACAACACAGGTAAAATACATCAAACACATACATAATTTACCAATACAACACAGGTAAATTCATCAAACACATTCTACATAATTTACCAATACAACACAGGTAAAATACATCAAACACATACATAATTTACCAATACAACACAGGTAAAATTCATCAAACACATTCTACATAATTTACCAATACAACACAGGTAAAATACATCAAACACATACATAATTTACCAATACAACACAGGTAAAATAGATCAAACACATACATAATTTACCAATACAACTGGTAAAATTCATCAAACACATTCTACATGATTTACCAATACAACACAGTTAAAATACAACGGACACATGCACAATTTACCAGTACAACACAGGTAAAATACATCAAACACACACATAATTTACCAATGTGAAACAGGTCAAGATACTTTTTTTTGGCATATGCTGAGTTACAGAAGGGAAGTACACCATACCAATTTCACACTGACACATATTTCAACTCACATTACAAGTCTCACAATATACATGTACAATGGTCCACAGGTACACACACTGTACTGACTTGTAGCCTACACAGGTCAAGTTAAAAAAAAATGCAGTACCTAAATTACAATTTCACCCACCCACACAATGGTGCCTATGTATCGCAAAATCTAAGCCTCTCAAGTTCAATACCATGAATGCAGTCACATGACTCAGAAAAACATGATCGAAGAAAGTTTTCTTCTTTCTGGGGAAAAATACTTTTTCCATTAGTATGCTGGAATTAACTGCAAGATACTTTACAACGTTTATGATGTGCACCCATTTTATTTTCAAGTATAATGAAACTTCGTTATTATGACAGTCTGTTCCCTTATAAATATGTCAGATAAATGAGTCGAACAACAAAGAAAATGAACTTTTGCCCTTCAAAACTTGTGTCATTATTATGATTATGTGGGATATCTGAATGTCGTTATAATGAGGTTCCATTGTATGAACATATTATGTGCAAATTTTTTAATGGTGCCACCAGTGTCACTTGTCAGTACAAGCAAATGATCAGCCAATCCCACATGTGTGCAGATGGCAGCGAGGCCATCAAAGCCACGTCTCTTATGGCCCCAAAAAAGAAAATTAGAACAAAAATATCTTCACCAAAGTGTGGACTTTTGAACAAAATTTCAGTGATCCGCCTTAGCTATATCCCTGTAAAATTTGAACAGGATCTGGCGAACAATTTTTGACTGAAACAAAAAGCATGAATTGCAGATGGATAAACAGATAATAGTCAGACAGACCACACAATACATTCAATTAAATGACAGCTGAGGTGAACACACGATATTATTTGAGGCTGGTGGTCATACATTTTCAAACACTATTGGCTGGACATTTGACAAAGAAAATCAATCTTAATCTAGCAGTGTCAGATAACAAGATATCTGATGACCTGGCAATTATTAATATGTCCATCACAATATCTGTTTTTGGAGCCCACTGATCAACAGCCCACAAGAAAACAGTCCAGTGTATAGGAAAAATATTCTGCTGTAAACAGGTTGTAACAGATGGCAGTCTGTGTGTCAAGTCGCTCTGACAGGCACACCCCCAAATCACTAAGTCATACTGGGTCAGTGTTCAACCAGGGCAGATCAATACTGGAAGCAGAGGCGTAGTAACCATCAGGACTAGCTGAGTACCACTGGCACAGGTACAATGTGTTCATGTGGAATGTTACAACCTTGTAGGTCCCAACGTTCTGCAACAAAGAAAAAGATAATTATTAAAACTTTTTCATGGAAATACACAATATAACAAAATATGTTCATAGAAACTTAAAAAATGTCCTCATTAAACATATGACAGAATTACAAAAGTAATTGTAGCATATACGTGTCTTTTTCATATTTTTTTTTATAAAATACATGATTGAAATGATTATCAAAACTTTAAAATCACTATCAAAAGCACAAGAAAACATGTCTATCATAACCTCACATATTTCTCATCAACACTAAACAGAGTTGATTCAAAATCAATCCTAGCATGGCTTTTAAAATATTATTGACACAAAATGCATGCTTTATATATTGTTCCCATCCATCTTTTGTATGGCGCTACTGCCCCAATCTCCAGTCTGTACCTTTAGCACTAGTCCACAAGGACTGAGACCAATAAAATTCCATTCAGGCAAGGAAACTGTTAACATTTTTCAATGGGTACTAGCCCAAAACAAGAGGGCTCTGTTGAGCCCATGCTCAGCTGACCTTTGATGAACAGAGCAAAGTGAAGCAGAACCACCTTAATTGGCAATGAGATGGAAGCAATCCCCATTGACTTACATGGTTCTCAATACGAATGCATGCAGTACCCTAAGGTACCAGAATTGACAATTCATTAAAATTCACCAATATAGAGTATCACTGCTTATATTTGTTAAAACCTCCCAGAAGATACATTTCCACCAAACTTGCATTAAGTTGAGTCATAATTCTGAAGAAGTTGAAAATAGTAAAAAAAAAATAGTTTTTAACTCTCAAATTCCCAGTGTTGTTTATTTACATGCAACCATGCACATTTTATTGTACAGAAATGTCAACTTGCCGATGGCTACTTCAATTTTGTGTTAAAAATGAATGTTTTCCTTCTACAATGATGGGGCTGTTGTTTGTGACAATTTGAGTGATGTAACTTTGTAAAACCGTGCAATAATAGGTTGATTTCATCGTACCGGTCTTGTTATTTCTTTTGTCATTCCGCCATGTTGTTAATCTTGTTAGAATGCCTAGAACCTTGTCTATTTTAACAACAAGCTCTCCCACTGGCTGAAACAGAAGTATTTTAGAGGAAATCTAGCCAAAACTGCTACAATTTCAAACAGTTGCATCATTATTTTAGTTGGAAACTACCAAAGACATTTCTCCGGAATAATCTACATGAATCTGGGGGCCAGAGTCAATCACGTGGTGTTTGCCGTCCAATCAAATGCATTGTCTTTGATGCTTTGTTCAGGAGTACTCGCTTCCTCGTGCTGTGACGTCAGGTTTGAAAGATGGGTGACATTTGTGCCAACAAACATGATGATTACAATTTATTTAAGTGAGAAAGAAAAAAAATTAACACTGTAAATTGGTCAGAGTAACAACATACTACCAGTATTTGCGTACAATAGAGCAGAGGGTCCAATTTTTCACAGAAATACAGTAAAATGTGCCAGCGGAAGATACAATGGTGAAAATACCGCTGCCGCTTTTGTTGATCGTGTTGACAGTTTGTCAGTGACAGCGATCAAGTGTGTTTATCGACTATTTACTGCAGCAACAAACTCTACCACTATAATTTAATGACAATTATGACACACAGCTGATCTTTAGAAAAAAATAAAGAGGAACCATCATTCATGACGCTAATCAAGGAAAATGTGCAGACCGTCACCCATGCAATTGTTTTCACACAGGCTTGACCGTTCCCATCAATTTGTGATTGAGAGCGATATATCTACTTTGTTAGGCAGTAGGGCACCAGTTTTTTGTTTAAATTGACTAAGAAACCACATCAAAATGTAGAGAAGGTCTTACTTTTTTGCCAGCATGTCGCATGTTATACAACAAAACAAAAATTTGCCCAGTGGCTGGCTGCGCCCAGAGTGCAATGGCTCAGCGATTTTGGGAAGATTTTTTAAGATTTTGCCATATGAAGATTTAACCCCAAAAAATAGAGGGCTGGGTGAACAGCCAGTGCTCAGCTGACCTTTAGAAGCTTGTTTACAAAATCAAAGTTGCAACTGAACAGACCTGTATTGAGCTTTGGCCGAATGCATAAGACATTTATAAGAATTTCTAAGATTCACCTAAAGAAAAATTCATTAGAATGTGAATTAGCATTAGAATGTCCATTGAGTTTCATAGGATTAAAACAAAATCAAACACCCTACCACATCAGTGACATGTCCTCCACTGACTGAGAAGTCGGCGTAGGTAAAAATTAAAAAAAAAAAAAAAAAAAAAATCCAAAAATCACACAGGAGTGTGAGTATATGAACTTTGCAGAAACCCACCCAAGGTATACCCACACCAAGTTTGAAGTGAATCTGTTTGAATTTCCATTGCAATCCCCAAATATTGACTTAAAGTTGCATGATAATCAATACCAGGACTGCATGTACGCCAATAACCGACAAGTACCAGAGCTGAAAAATGTGAACAGACAGACAGATGATGAACCATCTTATAAGCTCAGCTGCTAGTACTACTACTAGTACCAGGTAAGTTAATCTAAAAACAATAATGAATCACAGCACCACCAGTTAAACAAATTAAGGCCTCAGGGTCCCCAGACGTGATCCTATACACTTTCAAAGCAATTGGCTTCACATTTGAGATTTTTTTTTTTTTTGAGATTGTACCCCGAAAAATGAAGAGGAAAATTTGTAAAAAAATAAAAAGTCATTGGAGTGTGACCATTTGCACAGACTTGGAGACCTGCCTAGATGGTTCATCTCCACCAAGTTTAAATTAAGTCAATACGGTTGGCTGTTTATGAGTGGTGGGAAACGCAAATTACCATAGCAATCACCACTGACTTGTACACTAGTCAATAGGAATGTCTGCATTAACCCTTTCCTCCTTTAATTCACACTAAGTCAATGTCTTTCTTTGGCACGCTGCCCAACCCATGCCAAAGAATGCTGTTGACCTGGGGCATGTGTGTTAATAGGTCTCCTCAACAATTATCAGTCAAATTGTTTTTGTGTGGCACGGCGAACGAGGACGCGTTTCATTATTTTTGTGAGTGTATGAGATATAGAATTCATCGTGACGAACTTCAAAATTCTGTCTTGCCTCTCGCATCTTTCACTGTCAAAACACTTTTATTTGGGTCTAAAAACTGTACTTTCAAAGAAAATGAAGATATTTTTAAAGCTGTTCATACATATATTATCAAAACAGCTAGATTTGACACCTGATTATATTTGATATTTACTTAATGTTATATGCATGTACATGGTTACATAATTAGAGGACCAACTCCAACCACCCTCTCTCTATCTGTGAACACGTATCGTGCTGTGTTATTCTTCCAGTCGTGTGGCTTGCCACCCTATCTGTCATTGTTACTGTGGCGTTTTTCTTTGCATCAGTCCTAAGTGTTGTCAATCGTCTTCTCTAATTTCTCTCTTATGTGTGCAAGAAGGATTGATATAGGGCACCGCCCTGTTTCCTAATTGCTTTAATAAAATATGTTTAAACCAAATTGTTTTTCATTACGGCTGAAATTACTTGACAACACTGAAGCAGACAACATTTGACCATCAGCCGATTTGGGCCGATTTACGGTGGAAAAGAGTTAACCTACAAATCCCTGAACTGAGATAGATATGTAAAAATCCATCACGACCTGGTGTGCAACATTGTTTAACTGTCCCATCCATTTCCGCCAAGTTTCAGCAAAATCTAATTCCATTTCAGTCAAATGCACAAAAAATAACCTCCCCCCAAAAAACAAAAAAACAGGTGCCCTAAGAGTGTGACAAATATATAAAAATAAATAAAAACAAAAACAAAAAACAAATACAAAACAAACAAAAAATAAAAAACTAACCCTACTTTCAACTACCTGGTAAAAGGAAACACATATTTTATCTTCCTTGGCCTTACACAGCAGTTTCAAAATGATCAGGCAAACTTAGAGCATGTTTCTGGTGATGTCCAAACGTTTATCATTCAATGCATGACCACAAAGGCACAACTTGCTGTGCCAATTTGGAAACAGTTCTTGAAATTGTAGACACACATGTCATAGATATGGTCTACTGTCAAACAAATCTTCTTTTCTAGTTAAATGTTCTGTGATCTGTCACCAAAGGAATTCTTCATGTGATATTGACTGCATCATTTCACCTGCGAAAACGATTATTTTTATGATAATTATTTCACGGTTGTCGCTACTACTGGGATTGCTAAGTGCCAGGCAAGAAATGCTCCTGACTGTGAAGTCTCAAAGCAGGTGCATTTTCGTGCAATGTACACGTGTCTGTCATGACGTCATGTCTGTCATGACGTCAGCCTGACTACTCTGCCAGGTCGAAGATAGGTCGTGTGGCGGGAAGGATCACAGGGCGCTCTCATTGGACCTTCACCCAGGAACTAACAAACAAACAAACAAAATGGTGGCAAAAGTCACTTACTGGCGTGCTGGCATCCAGCGTCCCATTGTGTCCTTACTTTGGTTATCCAATATTAAAATGTAATCCTTGTTTGGAGAGAAGTGTTGAGTTAACAACCCTAACATGACTCTGATTGCAATGAATGCTTCACTTCACTCACTGAGCTCTCGGTGTTTCCAATCCAAGCTTCACAGGCCAATATTGTTGTTGTCTAGTAAGAAATTTGTTTACAGCGTCCATTGGTAAACAAACTTGACAGTAAACAAGTGGTTTGTACACAAAACAATCGTACAAGGTGCTAGTTGTGTTAATGATGTGAAGTGTTGTAGTTGTAGTAGTCATCACTTACTTGTTGTTGTTGGGTGATGTCTCACTGGGAGTCAGGGAGCTCCACCAGGCAGGCCCCAGTGTCTGCCATCCTCCACGGCAGCTTCTGGTCTGTGTGCCACTCACCGTCATATCGTAATGTGACGGGAGAGTCAAAGCCACCAACAAGATACAACGCTCCACGGAACGCCACCGCAGATGACAGATACTTATCCTCTGGTAGGCGGGGAGTAAGTGTGTAACAGGTCTGGGACTCACTGTCGTATTGCTCCATGGTGTAACTATTCACGCCACCACACACCAGGAGGCCGCCTCCTGTTGTGACCATCGTGTGACCAATACGGCCTTCATTCAGCAAAGCCTCCTGTCGCCAGCTGTCCTCGCCTGGCGCCAAAGACATCACAGATTTAAGCTCTGTATCTACATCATCCCTCCCTCCACTGATGTACACCCTGCCCCTCCATTCACAGGCTGCGTGTTGATACCTCTTCCCGGGCAGGTCAGGTCCTGGTTGCCATTCATTTCCCGCTTCCAGTATCTCTGTGGATGAGAGATAATCGCCGCCCACTGCGATCATCTGGCCGGCCATCACTGTCACTGTGTGGCAGAACCTTTGTGCTCTCATGGGAGGCCCTGCCCTCCACCGCCAGGTCGTCAGGTTCAACACGTCACAAAGTGCAAGTGGTATGTTACCTATAAACAGAGAGAGACTCATCAAGTAGGAACGCTGGCATCAAGTAACAACAAACTTGTGTCTTACGAGTGAAAACTTGATCAATTCCATTGGTTAATGTACAGTTAACTGTCCACTTTATCAATTAATAACTTACAAACGCCAACAAAAAAAATGTTGACGTTTATTTGTTACCTTCAGAATCAAACATTGAGAAAAAAACAGCTCAAAGTTTGGCTGAATGAAGCGTTTCACGTTTGTCAACAGTGCACTGTGACAAACAGTTTACTGTTAGTCAGCAAGTTGTTGTTGTGTTTTCCTCACCATCCTGTGGTTTGACGTTCACTCATGTTATATATGGGGAGGTTTTTTATGTGTGTCATTGTAAAATACCTTCAGGTCAATCACAGGTCACGACTTACCTGCGTCCCTGCCTCCTATGAGCCACACCTCGCCCTCCTGTCTTATCACCGCTGTGTTGTACCTGGGGTGTGGCACCCGTGGTATCGCCTTTACCTCTTTATATTCCCCGGCGAGCCCTTTGGGTGTAAGAGGCGCAGCAACCACCCTCTCCAGGGGTCTACCTGTATCCTCGCGGTCCCCAGCAAACACAGCTATAGCTGGCTGCCCTGCAAACAGATCCGAGACCAAACCTGAGTCAACAATCAACATTCTGTTTAGGCCTACGCCACATTCCTCATCACAAAACACAACTTTCTCCAAAACGCTCAAAATTCCTGCCACTGTTTGCGGTATGAATTACCTGCGTTTACAACTTCACACGTTGTGTTCCTGTGAATTGTGTCACTGCAGTCTGACACTGTGTGCTTCTCATGGGACGCTGACGATGTGGATGAGTCCACGGTAGACTGACTCCAGGGATGGGGAGTCGATGGTGAAGTGTTGTTTTATTTAGTATTCATTCTGTTTATGTTTACATGTGAAATTGTTGACACTAGTTCTACCATTTATGTGTCATCAGTGACGGTGGCTTAGTCTTGACTGGACGGAAGATACCCCTGCCTACCGTTACCAACCCTTTTTTTTTTAGCCTTACCCACCTGCAGGGTAAATTGGGAGGCTGCTCTGCAGTGCAGAGTGAGGCCGTTCAGTGCAGTGACGTCAAATTTTTCTTTGGAAGCTTCGCTGTTGGGTGAAAAGGTTGGAACCCTTCCAAGAACTGTCCAGATTCATTTTAACCCTGCCATCCCCCCCAAAAGGGCCCAATATCCTCACAAATAAAGGCCTGGGGATTTTAAATCTTCGCACGGCGTGAAGTTTGTGGAATTTTTATTTGCTGTTGACAGTGAAATTACAGAGAATAAGACCATCTCTTTGGTGGCGTTTCTGTCATTGAAAGTTAAAGCAAGACTAAAAGCATATGCTACAGTGTGTGGTTTAATTTAAGTTAACAACGAAATGCGAGGCCCAACGTCAAGTAAAGTTTCGAGGAAAGTTGCAACCTTCTCCCGGCTCAGACTTTGCCGTGACTGAAATTTAACTTCAGCAGTCAGCAGGACAAAACCAATGGTGCCAACGAAGGTAGGGATTAAAAAAAAAATATATATATATATATAACGGAAAAAATGTCCTACATTTGTGGAACAGGAGCAATGTCAATGATGGGACCGTATTTTTCTAATACTTTCATTAATTTAGGCCTATCAATTAACGTTTTGCTTTAAGTGAGAACTTTTCCTTGCTTGGGCTTATCAATTAACGTTTTGCTTAAAGTTTAGGTGAGAACACTACCTTGGTTTCTTGACTTGTTAAATTTTCAAAATGGAGAGGCATATCCTTGCAAGTTGCATGAGGATTTAGGGCACAGGTGAAAATGCTGAATGATTTTTAGTATTACAGCTTCACAAGACTTCCCGTTTTCTTTAGCCAACAAAATTCAACTCTAAGTTAACATGGCAGCGTTAATTAATTGCTTAACAGTTATTTACTTGATCTGTTAACCTGAATAATTCTGAAAAGCGAGGTAGTAACTTATTTCTGACAGAATATGAAAGAAAATAGAGGCTTTTAAGTGAGACCTTAAAAGTTAAATAGTTAAACATGTAACGGCATATTTGACCAGATGTGCAATTTTCATTAAGATCATCGCACTCTATCAAATGGACTTTATAACATGTAACTGCATATATGCCCAGATATGCAAGTTTAATTAAAATCGTCATTCTATTTTCAATGGGCTTTGTACACCCAATGCCTAGGCCTACTTTTTTAAAAGTTTAAGTGAATGGACACGCAATGACAACTTGCTTCATCCTTTGAAATTCTTAGAGTGTCATCTTTCACTTTGTTTCTTTCTCTATGTTTTTTTTTTTTTTTTTTTTTGTTTTTGTTTGTTTGTTTGTTTGTTTGTTTGTTTGTTTGTGTTTCCCCCCTGTAAAACCTGTGCAGACCTCCTGAATTTCTTGTTTGTTGTTTTTTGGTCCCCGGCTCCTTCTTACCTGTGCTGTCCTCCTGATTTTACATACAGCCCAGGCTATGTATGTAAACTATAATACAGCATTATAATGTATATGCTTTGTTTGGTTTATAGCCTACCTTTACATACTTTACCTTATTTTTATGAAGATTTTGCCATATTGTCACGCAGCGTACCTTCTTGCTGTGCGCATTCTGTTCTACTGACAGCACTGTCACCACTGAAGCAGACGACAGTGCGTTGCTTACGCAGAAAAGTGCCACGTGCAAGTTGACACTGCAGAATGGTTACCGGGAGCTGGCGCCCTCATGCGGTAAAATATAACATTAAATCTTCTTGTGGATTTCCCTATTCTTGCAGTGTGTGTGTGTGAGAGAGAGAGAGTAGTTTGAATTGCATCTCTGCCTTTAACTGTTTTGAAGACATTCAACATTTGAGTTTTTTAAGTGCACCTAATTTGCATAAATAGAAAAGCTACAACTTTTGCTTGTGTTTCACTGGGTGTGCCTATAGCACAAACCTATGAATTCAAGTTGGACCTTTACATCTACTAGTTTTGAAGATACTAACCATGAACTTTCCAAGTGCTCTAATTTGCATCAATTAAAGTTCTACAACTTTTGTTGGTGATCCATTGGGCGCCCTATGACAAAAACCTACGAATTAAAGCTTGAATTGCGTGTCTACCTATAATAGTTTTAAACAAAATCAACATTAAAGTTTTTTCAATTGCCCGTGATTAGCATAACTTCAAATTATAATACTTTTTGTTGTGGTTTCTTTTTTTTTCTTCTTTTCTTTTTTTTTTTTGGGGGGGGGGGGGTGTACCCGTAGCAAAAACTCATGTTTGGAATCATACCTTTATTGTTAATAGTTTTGAAGATAATAAACATTTAAGATATATAATGGTCCTAATTTAAGTTGAGAAAGTGTGTGAAATGGTTGGTAACCATGAAAGAAACATTTAAAAGTGTTTAAAAAGGTTTAAATGCAATAAGAGGAAATGGTTTGGAAAGTGTTAGGAATGGGTTTGAAAAAGGTTTGCCTTTCACTCAAGAGGTTGGAAAAAGGTTGGAAAAGGTTGACGTGTGTGGTGAATGTTAAGATTAATGCGGGCTTAACTGTAGCATAAAATAACAACAATAAAAATCTCCTTCTTTCATCAGAAGCAGTTAATTTTTAAAAGTATTGAAAAAATACTGAATTTTTAACAACCCCCTCCCCCACCCGACTAAAAAGTAGGCAGTGTGCTTCTATGAAGGCATGTGCTACAATTGGAATGAATATGGTAGGTGCACAATATCTACATAATTTATGTGGTTAAATTCACTACGTGTAATAATTTATACATGATAAAAAACCAGGCAAGACCAGTGGCGAGGGATGCCTATAGCAGCAGAGTCCCGACCGGTTTCTTTCTCTGTGTACTCATCAGGGGACATTTGAAAACACTTTTACGTCGCTCGCTTATATAGCAAGCGGGTAACGTTGCTACAGGCCGTGAGGCAACGTCACAAATATAGCGCCTAGGCGTCAAACTGATCTACCGGTCTAACTGCCGTCTTGGCAGGTTAGAGTGACGTGCATTAGCTATGGCATGTCCTGAGAGGTTTGACTTATCCATTCTAAATGATGACTGGTTTGACCCTGGGGTTCAACCCTATGCCTCAATATCAGCAACACTGCTGTCAGATAGAGGATTATGTCCATCAATTGTGGCTATTAATAACCATTAGCAAGGAAAAGCTTCAAAGTGTTTTCTGTGCAAACAGGTCAGTTGTGCACTATGGCATGTGTGGGTAGATAGGGGTAGAACTAAAAATTTGGCATAAGACTCGGCAAGAGACCCTATCTACCCATGACATTGAGGCCAAACGGTTCTGTGGTGCATAGTTGATGGATCCAGTGATTTTCCCTCTCTAGTCTGAGTGTCTCTGTTCGAGACATGTCAGGTAGTGTTCTAATATGTTCCAGTATTTGGATCCTTACATGGATGCCACTGTGATCAGGTGGACTGAAGTGTCTGCCCTATGGTTGAGTTACATCTCTGTTCTTGATGTAATAAAAATGTTCTCTTAACCTGTCCATCAGGGGGCACTTCGTTAGCCCTACATACTGCTTGTTGCAATGCAAACAAGTGATGAGATAGACCAGGTTGTTGTGCTTGCAGGTACCTCCTCCTGGTGTACTATATGTACCAACTGTTACTGTACTCTTGACTGTCACAGACACATCTAGCTTGGGGCAATATCGACATGTCTGGGTGTCACATGGGTTGAGCTCTGTGACTCCTGATATGGAGGCCACTTGCCCTGCTCTCGGGTACCTTAATCTGGAACGTGTTAGGAGATCTTTCAGATTTTTTGATCTCCTGAAACCTAGGATGATTTGTTGATCACCTAGGTGTTGGGCATTTCTAGAGGCCTATATTGTTGCCCAGTTGCGTTGTATAATAATTTATACAGACTAAATTCAGTATGTATCAAACTACAAATGGATTGCTTTGAAAGAAATTGATACATACTACACCATACCATTTACAGGCTACTTAAAGTGTCTGGTGCTGCAGAGTGACCTGACTGTATACAGTGGTCGCTGTCTAATGAGTACACCTCCAAGTGAACTAAATATGGGTTAATAAGGGGTGGCATCTCATGAGGGGGACAATATGATACAAAGACTACACGATTGCTACAGTGACAAGTGGTCTGTTTAGGTCATAAACTTTTATTTGCATTCCATGGCCAGATTAAAAATCTGTTGTCACATGGGGACACATGACATATATAACTAGATAACTAGACATATCTTCAATGCAAAGTGTTGACTGAGGGGTCCACCATTTGCTCAAATTAGGTCATGGTGACACCAAAATCTAATCAGTTCATCTTGCCAGGTAAGATCAGCATATTGCCACATTTGAGTAAAATATACATGCAGGCATTCTGTAGATATTGCAGTAATGAAAATGTGCACATCCAGATGGATGGAAATCCGGACGGACATCCAGATGGACACGGAAAAATAAATGGTCCCCCCCATGGGGTGGACCCTTAAAAATAGCAGCATAAGGTTAAATAAATATACATAAATATGATAATGAGAAAAAAAAACAAAAAACAAAAAACAAACAAAACAAAAAATAAACAAGCAAACAAACAAAACAAACAAACAAACAAACAAAAAAAAACTTTTCAAAAATTGAGCAGCATTAAAATGTTTTCTGATTAGAATTTGTAAAATCACAAATTCATACTTTTGCATGCATTAATCCAAGCATGTGCATGGATCTAAATCATGACTTTTCCATGCATTCCCCATGTATTATTTTTTGCCAAGGGAGTTTATCTACAACATGTACATGATTATGAATATGACACCGAAAAGCAACATATAGTGTATAGAGAATCTTGTACATGGCTGAAAGTGAGTTACTATTTGTCTGTCATGAGGGGTCTTTGGTGGGCAAAATCACAAGTGACCACAGGTCATGAGTGGATTTCCCACCAACAATGATCCTGAGTGAAAAAAAAAATAAAAACTCGCTCTCCAGCTATGTAATATTTCATTTATTCTACATGTATATTTAATTGGGTTTATCGCCAAAAATGTGTATGTTTATTTGCCAACCTGGTGTGTCATGTTCATTTACATTTATCGTTTTTCAATGTTACGTGTGACACATAATCAAACCTCCCTTGCATACATTTGGTTTTGCCTGCATGTTAATGCACTATGTCACCAATGCAGGCATGTCACAATTTAGTGCCAACAATGTTTAGGTCATGCGATTTACAGAGAGTCATTACTTTTTGGGTATCACTCTAGAAAATGATAATTGACTCTCAAAGAAAGAATAAATGTGTGCAGATAGACTGAATAAGGTATATATCAAACTGCATATTGATTTTTTTGAACAAGTTGATTGATACACTACACTGTACTATGTACAGTCACATTGAGGTAGCAAGGGCAAAGCTATTTTAGTACCAAAAATAATCAAATTGTGATCAGCATTTTTTCAAAAACTAAGAATCGATTTTCACAAAATAAAAAGTATTCTGGAGCTTAAATTATAAACTAGGTTTGGTTTCCTGTGTTTTGTCATACATTAGTAGCTACTGTATGTGACCACTCTTTCTGCCAAGAAAAAGTGGTCACATACAACAGGTGGTCTTTCACCACAGGTAAGTGTAGAAAGAAATTGACTGTTGTGGCCCCAGAAATGTGGCCACAAACAGCAGGTGATACCTCACAGCAGTGGTCACATACAACAGGTCTCACTGTAGTGTTTATTTGTGTAGATTTGTGATTCATAAAAATGAAGAGTGGATTGCCTTCACGAGAGCCACATTCAGCCCTTGATTAAAATGTTCTACAGTGGTACCTGCTCTAAAGACCACCTCCAATTTAAGACCGCATGTCTTTTTAAGACCACTCTTCCAAGATCCTCTGCTGTATTTACATGTTAAATATACTTTCAATTTAAGACCACCTGCAGTATGAGACCACTTTTTGTTGGCTGTAGGGGTGGTCTTAAATAGCAGGTACCACTGTATTGCATTTGTAGAAAAAGTGAAGATGGCAAACCTGGATGTTAACATGAAGTTTAAATTACTAATTTTCAAGGTTGTAAGTCAATTTTTTAAGGAAAAATCTATAAAAAATGTACAAATGCAACTCTTGCACCAAATTAAGGCCCATTTCCCCACCTGAAAACCAAAGAAAACCAAACAACTTAAAAAAAACAAAAAAACAAACAAACCATTTTTCCAATTATTGAGGATATTTAATCCACACCCTCATTCCAACAAGAGTATATGTAATTTTATGATGGGTCAAAAATCATAACTCAAAGGTTGACAAATATTACAAGTAAGTGGTTTTTTTAATAGAGATCAAATAAAATGGAAAACTCGAAAAAAGTATATAAAGTTACAACAATTTGGGCATCACCCATGTCACAGTTCAGGTGGTACCATTGTACCTTCAATTGTCCTCTCAGCATCAAAGGAAAATCACCATATTCCTCCATGTACAGTAAAAGAAGGATCCTGCCTTCAGGTTAACAGCCATATCATCAGTGTACCTGGCAACTTTTTACGCATTTTGATGCTCTGTTGGTAGCAACTGTATGCAATTCATCATGTGATGATAGTTATATCTGCATCTTCTCCTGTAACCCTGCATTCCCTATTCTGAATACGGATGAATTTCAGTGACTCAAACATGAATCAAGGACATTAAAACATAACAATGCTTGAGTGGAATAGAGTAGAACTCAATGATATCATTTAGATGTAAAACATATAGACTTACTTATCCTTCTCAGTAAATATACATCATACTTCAGACCATGTGGCTAGCATCCTTAGATGATTCATATTTTATGTGTATCATAATGTTGAAGTAAGGTTTAACCATATATCTCTATAGAAAACATAGTTTACAAAAATGATGAAAGTACAGTTGGTTTACATCATAATAAAATAATATCTCTTAGCAATTCTATCTCCTAGCATGGGAGATAGAATGTACTGCAGCACATGATGATGATTAACACCCTAACAGCCATGTTCCATGCATTTTGCCTATTTAGGTAATAGGTTTTTGTGTATCATGACTACTAACATGGAAAATGTCCACTGTGGGCCAAAGTTAAAATGTTTGAAAGGCTTTTGACAAGTATTTCTGCAACAAAAAGACATCAGAAACTGATAGAAACACTGTAGGGAACCCAGTTAAATACCACAGGGTAACATTGACTGCTAAGTACTGACATGTACTTGGATTGCTGATGGGAACACTGTAGGAACCCATTTATAGACGGTGGGGTAACACATTCACTGCTAAGTACTAACATGCGTTGCAATTGCAGATGGGAACACTGGAGGGAACCCATTTATGTACCTTGGGGTAACAAATTCACTGTTAAGTACTCGCATGCATTACCCTCACTGCTGGGAACACTGTAGGAACTCATCTATATACCCTGAGGTAACACATTTACTGCTAATACAGTGTACTCATGTGCATTGCGATTGCTGATGGCAACCCTATAAGGAACCCATTTATATACATTTAGGTAACACCCAAAATGTCTACACAGGGTTGTTCTGTCCCCATGATTAATGTAACAATAATGTTCTCACTATCTGTGAATAGTTTGACCCACGCACACATTGTTTGTTGCATGTGTACCATGTCAGAAGGTAAATCAGGTTAACACTTTCACAGCATCCTCATTCAGAGACTCTATACATTCTCCTTGCATGTTTGTGACCATTGCCCACTTGGCAAGGATCATGTATTGATTCACAGTATTAGTAATGGGGTGCCAAATGGAACATCAACTTTCCTGTTTCTTCCATTGAAACAAGAGGCCCATGGGCCTGAAGCTCTGCACTGTGGGTATACTGCACCTGTTCATTTCAAAGCTGTGCATCCTCATGTGGCTTTTGAACATATAAAGCTTATGTAAATTTAGTGTATCAAATGTCCACCAGATGGCTCCCGCTCCATATGTTATCACAGCCTCTTTGTGAAACTCCTGTGATAGATATTGTTGCATGTGCCATGACAGTAACAAGCGAGTCCTTTACTCTATGTCCTCAGTGACCTTGGGACAAAAGATCAAGGACACCCAGATTATGTAATATAAAAGGGCCATAGACCTGATTGGTACTGTGCTGACAATGTCATTGTGTCCAAGCTACACCCTGTCATTACAAAACCACCTCTTTCAACTTTACAGGCATGGTGACCTCAAAAAAATTAGTCACGGTCACTAATATCATATAAGACATTGTCTATATATCCTATAAATTTGGCAAGTCTAATTAGTCAAGGTCACTAATATCAAATAAGATTCCAGCTTTGGACATTGTCTATATATCCTATAAATTTGGCAAGTCTAATCCCATGACTTTTCCAAATATGGAATTTTGCATCTTAAAACACATCTTAGCTCATAATTTCCATCAAATTACAAGTGGCGCCAATGCTATCGTTAACAACTTAGACTTTGACCTCCCCCACAATTCCACCGAATTTGGTGAATATCGGTCCAAAATCTAAGATGCCAGACTGTTCACAAGATTTTCATATTTTGACCCCTATTTTGCATAATTTTGTAGATGGTGCCACCAATATCGAAATGAACCTAGGTTTTTATACCCCCTATAAGTCCCCAAATGTATATTAGTCTCCTTTTAAAACTGCGGACAGTATTATGGTCACAAGATTTTCACATTTGGACCTGTACATTACATAATACTATAGGTGGGGGCCACCCACATTGTTGTCGAGAAAGATTTTTATACACTTTATAACTCCTAAACGTTATACAGGCCTATCTCGAAAACTGTGGGGTGCAGAGCATTCATGCAATGACCCCTATATTCAAACTAGCCATTTGACCTTGACTTTGAACTCGTATTGAAAAATTGTTGTGCTCAAAATATGCACTCCACATCCAGATTTCTTTATACAGTCTGTTTTTTTTTAAATCAGGTAATAACTTTTTGAGTTACCGAAGAAAAACAATATACTTGCACAAGCCCCAACTTCATAATTACTGGGTCACAGTAACACCAAAAGTAGGTCACCAAGTACAGTTTTATTTATAATGTAATCAAATGCAATTTTGATCTGGAGGCTCAATTTCCTTTGCCATTGATATCCAAGCTACACCCTGCCATTACAAAATCACCTTTTCAACTTTACAGGCATCATGACCACATAAAAATAGGTCAAGGTCACTGATAATAAATTTCTTTCTACCTTTGGGCATGGTCTATATTTCATATAAATTTGGCAAGTCTAATCTAAGTACTTTTCAAAACATGGAATTTTACATTTCAAAACACAGTTTGGCTCAAAATTTCTGTCAAATTATATGTGCCACCAATAGTATCTACAGCAATTAAGACTTTGACCTCCCCCACAATCCGACCAAATTTGGTGACAATCCACCAAAAATTAAAGATGCTAGAGTGTTCACAAGATTTTCACATTTTGACCCCTGGATTACATAACAATGTAGGTGGCACCACCAATATCAAAAGGGGCCCAGATTTCATACACCCTAGAAGTCTCATAACTTTTATTGGGCTAATGTGAAAAATGTGGGCATTCTTTGCACTAATGAGCAATAGTTTATGGACGGATGGAAGCATGGATGGACAGACATAAGCAGTTGCATTTAATTTAGCTCTGTGACCTTTGGTCAGCAGAGCTAAAAAGCAAAAATGTTGGGATTTCGCTGGTTTTTTGCTGGGTTTGTGTGCATTAATCCTGGGCACTACATGCCAGCTTTTCTAAGTAAAAAACATGCTGAAATTTGTCAGGTTTCTTGCTGGGTTCACTGGGACATAATGTTGGGATTACGCCAAATGTCGACAGTAAATTAGAAAATTAACAAAGGGTCCATGTTAGCCACTTTTGCTAGACACACTGTTAATGTCGGGATCTCACTGGAATCTACTGGGCCTGAACCCAGCAGATTGTGTATATCAGGATCTGGCTGGAGATCACTCAGCTTTGACCCAGCAAACTGTATATGTCAAGATCACAGTGGAATATATGCTTTCCCAAACTCAGCATATTGTATGTTGGGATCCTGATTGAAATTGCCACAACTCCAGACCCAGCAAATTACTTCTACAGTTAATATGCTGGGAAATGTTGGGATTACAGTTAAGCCCGCGTTAAACTTAACAGTCACCAAACGCATCAACCTTATTCCAACCATTTGGGCGAAAGGCAAACCTTTTTCAAACACTTTCCAAACCATTTTAAAACTATTTCCTCTTGTTGCATAAAAACCCTTTCATACCCCCTTTAAACCTTTGTCTAATGGTTATCAACCATTTCACACACTTTGTCAACCTTATTGATGAAGATGTTGAAATGGCTTGCAACTATTTCATTTGGCTGTTAAGTTTTACACGGGCTTAACCATATGTCTGGATTAAGCAAACTCCCAACCTGTCAGGATCCTGCTGGAATCTACCAGGCACTCAGCTCATGACCCTTCAGACTGTGTATGTTGAAATCTTGCTGGAATCTGCAGGTCCTTGACATAACAGACTGCCCACACAAAAAAGTTTGTAGGTAACCCATGGTTCAGTCATGGTTGAACCATGGGCAACGCACTATACTGGCTTTAATTTCCGATTTGTGTGATGGGCTACAGTTTGCCCAGTATTCACTCACTGTTTGCCCATTATTGATGGCCTGACCAGTGGGTGAACATTGTGGCTTTCTGGAGGGAGCTAGAGTTTTATTGCAGCCATTTTGGCAACATGTTTGAATCATGGCTTGCAGTGGTGAATTGCCGAAATTCACTGATCAAAGCTGAACAAACCATGCCAGAGAAGATTAACAGACATGGTACTGTGCAGAGAACACTTCAGAATGAAAATTTTCTGCAGATGTGATTCCAGGGTGGAATAGAAGATACAATTGAGTTAAATTTCTGCTATATTCATGCACACATCAGTTTTCATACTGTAGTTGAATGAGAGACTATTCATGGAGCTCAATGCAATGTTTTCCTATGGAAAACTATGGAATAGACTAGAAAAATAGAAGTATTCCATAGTTCTAAATTTCCTTGGACATGCATTTAGTACACAGATTCTCCATGTATAAGGTCACATGGAGGTACACTTTACAGATGCATGGCGTTCATTCATTAACATATCTGTAGCCCATTTGTTGCCCATTTTACAGGAAAACAGTGGGCTACCCCTAGTTTTTCCTTGCCCATTATCTTATTTACATACTAAAATCCTACAACTGCAGCCAATTTTACTGGGTGAACAGTGGGTTACCCACTGTTGGCCACTACCTGATTTGAATGGTAAAATGCCCATTTCTGCCCATGGTTCAACAATGGACAATCCAACTGGGTTGCCCATGGGTTACCCACCTCTTCTTTTTTGTATCGGCGTGTATGTCAGGATCATGTTGCAATCTGCTGGGTCAAGCTTGACAAAGGAAATTACTTCTGTTGGGTATGTGCTGGAAATGGCCATGACCCGGCAGACTGTGGATGTTGGGATCTTCCCGGATTACACTGGGCCTCTACCCAGCAAACTCTCTGAAACATATTTCCTATCTACACTAGCCTCCATTTCCTCTATATCCAGGCTACTGATTTCTACTATGCAAAAACAAAAATATTGAATAACTAATAAATGAAAATTTATGTATGCACTATATTATAATCATGAAATGTGCTTGTATGATTGTCAATAAACTGCTTTGGACAGGTTTGCCACATCACACATTCACTTGTTGCAATATGGCTTGTTTAAAATTCAAATGACAAAGCATTATGGGAGGGATAGCAAACCGTCATGGATCAGATGCCTGACATTTTCCAGCATAAATTTTGTTTCACTGTTGAGATCTAATCATTTTCTTGAAAAATGAGAGACTATTGTATCTATGCCCAGCATTAAATAATTAAATATTTTACCCACCAAACGCCAGCATGTTCCTAACTTGATGCTGTAAATCCAGCAAAACCTGACATGTTTACCCATCAGCATGCAGTGTAACCAGCAAAGACCTAACATAAAAAAAAAAAGTTTTTTACCCAGCAAAAATCTGTGTGATCCCAATATGATCTTGATATTCCTAACAGAAATATGACAAAAACCAGCATAATCCTAACATGTCTTATATGTAAGGGTTGAGTTAGTTGTTTCTGGGCATGAAATTGTTAAATGTATCTTTTTTGTTTAAGAAAGGTTATCAATTTTATCAAGACAACTGTTAAATTAATTAATTTTGTCTAAAAAGTTGTGAGAACTGATAAATGTTGTCCACATAATTCAAGAAACCTTAAATTCTGTCCATAAAATCATATAATCTCTGTCAGTTCCGTCCACAAAATGTATCTTGTCTATACAATTGTATTTATTTCAATTCTGTAGACCAAAATCTTGAAATTCCTAGCGTTACAAAACCTTATTCAGATTTTCCTCTTTGGCAGCAAAGACAGCTAATGCACAACACACAATTAGGTCAAGAAAACATCATTTACATGAAGTCAGGTTTGCAAAACTTCATGAATCTCAGTTAAAGATACAAGAAATTATAGCCCAGACTTGCCTGTGTCTCCAGATACATACTCGTGTCTGTGTAAAATTTCATGAATCTCACTTAAAGATGAAAAGATTTATAGCCCGGACACAACATGAGAATGATATGTCACTGTGACCAAGATCTTTGACCCAGTGACTCATTTTTGTGCAAGACCTGCCCCTGTGTGCAGATGCACACATGCTGAATTTTCTAAGCCAAATGGCCAAAGAGTTATGGCACAAACATGAAGTGGGATGGATACATACATGCAGGCAAAGACAGAAAAAATAATTACTATTAGCCCCTCTTCCAGTAAGAGGGAGGCATAGTTATGATTTCAATCCCAGCACACAGTAATCAAACAGGATGTTTTCATCACCCACTAAGTACAAGTCTGAATTTAAAGTCGTTAAAAACTAGAGCAACAGCACCAAGTGGATACTTTTGTTTGACCCTTGCACAAGAATGCTTTAAAGAAGTCAAAAAATAAGAACTAGAGGAATGTGTGAACAGCCCATACTCAGCTGACCAAGAGATTCATGACACTTGTGGTTCTGTGAACTTGGGATAGGATCAAAGTCACCCATGTACTGAGCAAGTCTGACCTCTATAGAAGAACACTTAAGATATGCAACATGACGGTCCCAGTTCAAACAGTCTTGAGTAATAGAAGAATTTTAAGATTTGCCCACAAGAGAACACACACACACACACACACACACACACACACACACACACACACACACAAATCACTGGAGCATGACCACTTGCTCAAAGTAAGAAGACACTTATCAATCAAAGGTATATCCTTCTCACATTTCACACAAATCTGGCAAAATATCTTTTAGTTATAATCATTACAAGCAGTTTCTATGTTACACTTTCCTAACAAGACTTTTTTTAAAGGTTTTCCCAAAAAATAAAATCGCAAAATATCTAAAAATCACTAGAGGAATGTGTGAACAGCCTCAGGTGATCATTTCAACAATTTGGTAGAGATCCACCTAAGGTACATTGAAAAAAAAATGTTAAAATCAGAAATCCACAGCAGCACCTCCTGTTGAACAACTTTGTTTGACCCTTTCACAAGGAACAAATCTACCAAGTTTCAGCTTAATCTGAGTGAAGGTTGTGGAGAAGTCGAAAACAGCAAAAACACACACATGAATCATAACAAGGGGGTTGTGTGAACAGCCCATGCTCAGCTGACCTATAGATTCAGCACACTCGTCAGTCTGTGAACTTGGATCAGGGTCACCTGTGTACTGAGTAAGTCTGGCCTTTGTGCTAGAACACTAATATATGTAAAACATCAAGGTCCCAGTTCAAGTCGTTCTGAAGTTATAGTGAAGAGAAAGATTCACGTATGTCGCAGTGTGACCTCAGAAATGAGGTCAGGGTCACTCATGTACTGTCGAAGCATGACGTTCATAAAAAAACAATTATATGTGCTGTCTGAGTATGATCCTCAAAGAGAATCATAACCATGTACAACATAAATGTCCAGGCTGAAATAGTTCTCATCTTATCATCTGTAGCATTAAATACACATTAGTGACCCTGTTACCCTAAGAATGAGGTCAAGGTCACCCATATATAGTGTGTAACTCCTGCTGCCATGCCCACAAGTGTTCCTATACAATTTTGAATCAATTGGCCAAGTGGTTTTGGAGAAGATTTTTTAGATCTGGCAAAGAAACGAACAAAAAACTCATAAAAAAATCCCCCCCCAAAAAACACCGGTGCTTGACCGTTTTAACAGGCTAGATAGTGACCCACAAAAGGTACATCTCCACCAACTTTGAAGTGAAGTGAATCTGGATAGTGGTTTTTGAAGAAGTCAACATCGTGAATTACCATTTCAATCCCCATTCACTTACACAGTAATCATTAGGACTGTATGCACTGACTGATAATACCCAAATTGAAAAATTCATTAAAAATCGGGACATTCACAGAAACACGATTTCATGCAACTTCGTTGGCCCTTCTACAATGAACAGTTCCACCACGTTTCACCATAATCTGAGTAGCCGTTTTGGTGAAGTAATCAATAGTGAAAACACACTTTTTTGCACAAAAAAACTTACAAAATCACAGCACCACCTGTTGAACAAAGGTCTGAATGTCCCCAGAAGTCCCAACCAGTAATTTTAAATCAATTGGCCAAGCAGTTTTGGATTTTAAGATCTTGTCAAAAAAAAAAGGAACAAAAAACCCCATAAAAATCCAAAAAATCACAGCAGCATGATCATTTGAACTAGCAACCAACCAGTGATTTTGGTGAAGTCAAAAATGTTAATAGTCGATGCTAACAGGTGGATGACAGACAGGCGGGGGGAGGGGGGGGGGCACATAAGCGCCACATAACCTCAACTGACTGAAAAGTCAGCTGAGCTAAAAACACACAAAAATTCATGGAAATAAAAATCAGTTTAAAGACGTTCGGTACGCTGGTCAAAGGAATTAAGAAATCTCTGGTTTTTGGTGTGAACCAAGATATTGGCATTTGAAACAAAATAAAAGCAAAAAATTGGCATGTCACGGTGCTACTTTTGTCGCTAGGTGGCGCTTCATGTAAGTACTCCAGAAATTTGATAGCAAACATTATATATGTGGGTAAAAGCAAAAAAAAATAAATTAGGGATGCAAAAATATGCATAAAATAACTCAATATGAGTGTATGCAATGTATATCAAGCCTTTTAATAACAAATATGTAGACAAAACATGCTGGAATGTGACCTTAAATTCATCTCATCTTGCAAAAATGTTTAAGTGCTCCCATAATATTTTAAGTTTGAAATAGAAAAAATATTTGCAAATCCCTGAAAAGTTGTAGGGAAAAATATGCACTGATTTCATTGATTAAGAAAAAAAGATATCATACGGTGCTATTTTTTCCGCAATTGAACAAAGAACTCATGCATGTTGACTTAATTTGTTCTAAGTTCATAGGTACAAGGTATTCATTCATTGTCTAACTTTGCTACCATATCAATATACATGTATGTAAGTTAAATAAACGGCAGTACGTTGTTAATTTTATATACCAGTCATAATATATACTTTCATAATTTTACTGAGAAGAGGCAAACATTTTAAGATTCTCTCCATAGTGCAATACAGCAATGTGGAAAAAAAGGTAAAAAAAAATAATATCAAAATTATAGTTGCCTTAATACATTGTGGAATGGTAGCACAGGCAGCACATTATCAAATATGCCTGTGCCACCTTTTGACGCTGGGGTATTACTGTGCCCCCCCCCCCCCCCCCCCAGTTGGGACAGCGTTTATTGTACCACATTCACAAGAAACGTAAAGTACACTGGCCAAGCCATATGGTTTTTCTGATTCTGTATTTTTAGGGACCTTTTTTTTTTACATTCCTCGCATACAAGATTATCAGCTAGTACACTTAGTTCCACTATTCTATGACCTTCGTCCCAGTTATAAATGTCAGTGTTTACATGTGCATGTGGCATTTGGGGGGTGGGGGGTGGGGGGGGGCACTTTCGACAGTGGCTTGGTCAGCATTCGCTGATTGTGTACATGCGTTTTGGTCTACCACTGGCGTGTTTCGACATATTCTGCCTTGTTTCAAAGCATTTAGTCCTTTGCTTTCGCATTTGTTAACAAACCGCCCTTTCTTTTTCCTTTTCACTCTTTGTAAACAATCCATATTTCTCAAACAGAACTGGGCAAAATAGGAAAAGCGAACAGCAGCTAGTGCAGGTATTGACAAATACCAGCTCTAACTGTATAGAGGCATTGGACCATAAATGGTTGCACATATCGCGGTGTACCGAACGTCTTCAAGATTTTGGACGAGTGAATTTTTAGGTGCGTTCAAAAGTGTCCCTATACAAATTCGAAACAGTTGGCCAACTGTTTTTGGAAACGATTTGTAGCTCTGCTGACCAAAGGTCACAGAGCCTATGCGACAGCTCATGCCTGTCCATCTGTTCATCTGTCCGTCCGTTCATAAACTTTTGCTAATAAGCGCAATACCATCCATAGTTTTTAAGCCAGCCCAATATAACTTTCAAAAGTAAATAGAAATCTAGGCCCCTTTTGATATATGCGGTGCCACTCATATTATAATGTAATATAGGGGACAAAATGGGAAAATCTTGTGAACACTCTAGTATCTTTAATTTTTGGCAGAAAAATGGTGGAATGGGGAGGAGGTTAAAATCTAAGTTGCTAATGATACTACTAGCGCCACCTGTAATGTGACCAAAATTATGAGCCAAAATGTGTTTTAAGATAAAAAAATTTAAGTATTGAAAACTAACTGAACCAGACTTGCCAAATTTATAGAGTATATAGACAATGTCCAAACCTAGAATTTTATATAATATCAGTGACTTTGACTGATTAATGTGGGTTTTAACATAACATCTGAGCAGGACAGGTGCTAATCAAATAGCCATGTAATTAAATTATGGGTCACTTATAATTAATGGAACAATAACTGAGCAAAACATTCCATCTGCAAGGTGATGATAAAAACTGCATAAAACCAAACAAAATTGATTATCTACTTCTGATTTATGTTGGCAATAAAAGCTAAAGACTCTTTTCTGTATTTGAAAATGAATAATGAGTGTGTTTTTTTACTTTTCGGGCCTCTAAATGTGTTTGAAGTAAAGACAGTGGTATGGGTCTCAGTGACAGGATAGTCCTGTATGTACCAGTGCACCTTTAATTATCCAGTTGGGACTGAAGCAACGGGGACCTTATCCTTTCCGTAAAAGTATGATTATCCCTGTAACTTTACAGACAAATCGGGTCACTAGTTTACCCTTTTCCTTGCATTTGTACTGCCATGGTGGGACGATAATTTTTATAGATGGTATTCACCCTCTCATTGTAGCCGGTGTGAGCCTGTTGCTTCTATGGACATGTTACTTGTTGCCACATATTCCTCATGAGGGTTTATAACTGGGACACATACATGTAAAGATTCAGTTCAACATATGGTTGCTATTGCATAAAATGGCTGAGGTTGGTGCTGAAGAGATTAATGAGATGGCTGCTGCATATGTTTCTTTGGGCTCCCCATTACCCATGCTAAACACAGGTGGTCACCATGTTCTGGTTTAATTAATACCACGTGGGTGTTGGGTATCTCTCTTAACTTAAGAAACCATATTAAAAGAATGAAGGGCACATGTATGTTACATGGCATATGTGGTCAGTGTTCACATTGTGTTTACATCAGCTATGAAATAACAAATTTTCAACAAAGGAGACAGAATAATCTACATCACAAGAGTAATACCCCAGCAGCCACTTATCTGGTACTATGCCCATTCAGACAGTAATTCTTATGTATCAAGTACATTGCCTAAGTGTAGGGGATGATGTAGTTCAAGTTGTAGAGCATAGGGCTTCACATTTATAATCTGCCTCTCCTGTCTCATTTCACATTATAGGTTAGAAATAATGTAGAAAAAAATATATGTTAAAATTATAATTAACTTTTATTGTAAATTTTACACTGGAAGATACAGTAAATAAAGTGCTACAAACAACTGCGAAAGGATATAGTTTTATGGTCATTTTGTCTGCTGGTCCTACCAAGCCTAGTTTCATTTTATTACAATTGAAATGTCTTCAAAGATTACTTATCACAATACACCCCTTTCATTAAGTTTGTGCTGTATATGGCATTGTTAACAGCTTTCCTTTTGGTTACTGCTGGTCAGAAGTCAAGAGTGAAATTGGTTACTGCTCTTGCGTTTATGCTTTTTGCTGTTTTTTACATTCTCTCTTGATGTGGGGATGATATTTGTGAATGTGGGTCATATTGACTTTACCATTTGATAAATACTTCATTGGCTGTTCTGTGTGCTGAGATCACTGATCCATTATTATAGTGAAGGTGATTCCATGTACCATACTCATAGAATGTCACAAAAAGGATGTAAGTCTACTTTCTTGTTGATAAATTCTTTCTTTTTCTGTTTTCCACTCAACTTACAGACAAATCAACAGAACCAAAAAGTGCATTGCCAATCATGTGTTTTTTATCTTTAGCACAAGTTTTAAATTATGGGTTTCAAGTGACAATGCCCATATGTTTTGAAAAAATACCAAACAAACTTGATGAAGAATAAATTTCAAATGGTGAGAGAACCAGTTTAAATACACCAGCTGTCGTTTTGAGGAGACCACCTGTACCAAGTCAGGAGTGAAATGTATTTCTTCATCTTCTTACTAAAAGATGAATGTTGATGTTTAATAAACTCTTGAACCTATTCTTATTGCTTTTTTGAACTTTGCTGTCATGGTTCAGATGAAATATGTGAATGTGGGTCATCATGTTCGAAACTCTGTAATGTGTTTTTTTAGTGTAACTTGTTTAGAGCCTCTGGAATGGAAATTATAGCATGAGTTGTACGTATCAGACAAAGGGTACATTTTTAAAGAAAGAGCTGTACGGATTTTCATATATGTATACAGTCACCTCTCAATCATTATATGTAGTGTGATTGAACATTTTAAATGATGCACATACAGTAAGATAACAGTCTCCAAGCTTGCAGGTGCAACATTGAAATTGTATGCACGCTTATTCTGTGTCAAAGTTTCAGGCTATAAATGTGATAATTTTCTTGATCTTCAGTAGGTCACCTAGTCACACAAACTCAACTTTATACATCTAGAGAGAATGTGAATAACATGAGCATGTGTGGATATACTACAATATATGTGCTGCTCTGCTATATGTCCACCCACACACCCAAACACACACAAATGCTTACATGTGGCGACTGTCAGTGTGGCCTCTGCACTCTCCATTGTATTGCTGATGCTGATGGCTGTTAAACTGTATTGAGTATTTGGCGTCAGCTTGTGGAATGTATGTTTCTGGGTATTCTTTTCCAAAGGCAGTTTTAGCATGTCCGTATTTTCACATGATATGCTTAACCAAATTTTATCATATCCTTCCGCTGATGGGTTGATCCACTCCACAGTGATGGATGTATCTGTGATGTTTGTCGGTCGGAACTGCTGTACTTTGACTGGCCCTGAAGTATACAGACACAAAAATCATGAAAAACTGAAAATGTACACAACAACTACATTCACTGGCTTTTTTGATAGGACAACTGTTTGACCATGCCATCAAGCATCATTTATTTTCCATTAAAATATGATCTTGGGTCAAGAGTCTTAGTTGGTGGAGATTAAGCTCTTGCTCACCTACTGACTGGACATTTTGTAGAGATGAATACATTCTGCAATTTAATATCACCTGCACATGCAATGACACCTAAGCACTTGCATGGTGAGCCAGGGTTAATGTAAACTGACCTTATTTTTGCAGGCACACATGTACATGTGACATTTATATAATCACAGCAATGTACAGACAGGCACAAGTAGAAAACATGGCATGTGCAAGTCGTCCCATACGAAAAGGATGGAAGAGCTACCCCTGGGCTGCAAATGGGCAGCCCATGGCGAATACACACAATAATGGCCAGTTCATGTAGCCAGCTAGCTGCAACTATGAGGACAAACCTGTCCAACATAAAAGTGGGCTGCTCATGGGCAACTCAGGAAAAATGTGGGCCACTAATGGGCAGCTCCAAGCTGATATGAGCAACTAGTGGCCAGCTCTTGGTCAATGCAGGCCGCTAGCAGGCAGCTCCAAGGTAAAATGGTCAAATTATGGGCCCCACCTACATAGTAATTCTGTAGCTAGTACACAAAGGACAAAAAGTGGGAAACTGGTTGGCAATGGAAGGAAGTACCATCAACTGACCTCCCAGCATTTTTTGTCCTTTGGAGGGAAACTATAAGCAGCCATGTAGACAAACACTTGCACTGTGTGACAAATGTTACCAAAAAGGCCCTTTGTGAAGCACTTTGAGGGCAAAACAGCACAGGATACATCCATCAATATGCCTAGCGTGCATTGGCTATACAATAGTTATACTGAGTGAGTACCATAGGTGTCATTTGGTATACACAGGCTGCAGACAAGCATCCACTTACCTCAGCTTAGGGTGCAAGTTACATGTGTATTTAAAATTTGGCTATATGCAAACAGTGGTCTCGATCTGTCTTGAGAGACAACTTGATGGCAGCTGTAGGTCCGACAGTGAATAGTTTCTCAAAACAGATGGTCTGTCATAGGATGCAAACAGCAAAATGTGTAATGCAGTATAGTGTTAAAAAAAGTAATCTGTCAGTTGTAGAGATGGTTTCTATTGCATGTACCACATATATCTGGTAGAGAGAGTATAACGATTGACACTGTGATTCTGCATGAATCAGAATAAACAAACCAGTGCACATAATTAAATTAAAATGAACATATTTCCCTTGGGTTGTGTTTACTTACAGAAAGGCAAGATGATTTTTGACATATTTGGTTTGAGACTGTAGACCTTGATTTCTTATGCAAGTGTCAGAGTCAATGCTTTAGAATGTGGCCAGCTAATGGGCCACTACCATCATGACCATATAAGGGTATGGGCAACTCCCAAATGTGGGTTACTAGTGGCCAACTCCACTGCCATTCAATGCTGTGAACCACTGACCTCATTTAAATCGCAAAATGTCCACTAGCTGCCAACATAGCTGGCCATGGGCAGCCCATGGCCGGCTCCAGTCATCAGCTCTATACCTTTTTTTTCATATAGGGCATAGCCATTTTATACATAGTTATATAGCCATGGAGGTAGTTGCTGATAGTTGCAAGGTGGGATTGTCATGGAACAAATATTTCTGGTGGTGCATGTGGAATAGGTCCATTCTGGTTTTGTTGCTACTGGATGTATGATAGGCCTATTACTTTATAGTTCTCCTGACTTGTCAGTCAGCTGAGTCTACAGCAAACGAAGAAAGTAGGCCTGCAGCATTTTTTGTGATATTTATGAATCTGGAACATTATAAACACACTCTACCTCCATTATAACTATGAGTCGGAGAAGACAGCCCACAGCACAACATATCCAATGAATTATTTATCAAATAGTACAGAAAAACATGACCCATAATTATAAATCACAAACCCAACAATGACAGCAAAGAAATTCCAGACTTACCAAAGCAAGATTTTTTCCCCTTGAACTACCAGAGCTCTGCTGAAATAGTCAGCATTAGCATCTTATTACAATTTATAGTATTTGATGTTATAGTTGGGAGACATTGTTAGGTGAGGCAAGATAATACTTTGTCAAACTGAATGATTGTAGAATGATATACCCAATCAACGCGCACAGTTGTCAAAGCCAGTTACTATTACCTATGAAGGGGTACTTCTGTAGTGAAACAGCTACTCACTTGTGGAAACTGCTAGGCTGTTACCCGCACTCGCCATCTCACCACTGATGTTCATGATCAATAAGGTATAGTCGGTGCATGGCATGAGATTGTTGAATGTGTATGTCGGAGGATCTTTTGCTGGTGTCTGCTTTTTTATCTCCATCTCTCCAGCTGAAATGCTGAGCTCAGTTAACTCATATGTCCCCATTGTCGGCTTGCTCCATTCTACAGTGATTGACGTTTCTGTGACATTTGAGCATTGAAACTGCTGAGGCTTGACAGGCCCTGAATTACATAGACATAAATTAAGATGGTTAATATACTTAGCAACTGTATTCATCGCCAAGGCTTCCTTTGCTGGATAACTGCTGGAGAAGGGACAAACCTACCATTCCCGTCACAGCTGTATTTGTGGCCCATGAATCACAGGCATTCCTTGCTGCAGACTGGGCACCTATATAGTGCCTTGTTAACATTAAAGAACTTAGAAAACATTCAGTGTTCCTGTATTGTTTGTAAAAGTAATAAGGTTAAAGTGCAATCAATCAGGGTTAGTGTCAACTCACATTACCTTTACACGTATACAGACCCATCATTTATAAAATCACAACTATGTGAAATAGATATAAGCAGAATATAAGCTGCATACCGCTGGTACCATTATTTTAAGAATTGACTTGTAAAATGTCTTTAAATATCACTAATAAGTAGTCAGTATGTGGGTACTTGTCTGAGAGCAGAATTCACATAGCCCTCTTTGCTCCAATATAAATCATATTAGGCTGCCCTAGAAAAATTACCGCATATGTATCTTTACTTTAACAATAATCTTTATTTTCAAAAATTACATTAATTGGTTGGCCATTTGTCTGTACATCCCTTAAATATAATATGATATGAAGTATTACAGATTCCTCAGGCTGTTTCAGTGTGTGTCCAATTTCTATTAAACACGTGCATTTTATTATTTTTCTTCATGGTTATTTTCAACACTTCGATCTTTCCTTTTAATATCTCCAAGGGATTAGTAAGGTTACAACTCAATGCTCTCTGTAAATCTGGCTATGTGTGACATATTTTGCTATCGTTTGTTTGAAGGTATGTGGAAATGGATCAATAAGGCAATAATACAGAGGAATATTAATGTTCACATTCAACTTTTGCTGAAAGTAATCAAAAGATGGCAGTTCTCCTTGTTCAGCAGTTAATTATGTATCTGACTCTTTTTGGCAGGGGTTATCAATTGGGAGGTCACATCAGTCCTAAGTAGCTCGTTTCGGCTAGACTGTCGCCCTTTAGGATCCATTAATTTTTTTTTTAAAATTTAGTGTGGAAACAAGTACTACACATGGGTCCCCTAGTGGCAAACTGACCGGTAGCTCTCTAGTCACTACCGGGAACAAAGAACAATACGTTTGCACATGTAAGTGTGCCTCAATATACATCAAAATTAACTTGTATTGTAACAAAAGATGGATAAATGACTGATAATTGATAGATTTATAGATATCAAGGGTAGAAACAGGTTTTAAGAAATACCCACATGCACCTCCAACATAAGAGAGTAACGGACAATTTAGCATTAGGGGGCGCATGTATGTACATCTATCTGTTCACACATGATAAATAATTCAAGCTTACTATTCAAAATATGTTTCCATTTCTTTATTTTAAGATTGGCTCCATTATACAGTGAGTTCATGAACGTCTACATTTGATTTATTTTTGCCATGGAAATGTACGTGTGTACGGACACTAGATACTAGTTTTGTTGTTAAATTGATTATTTCGGCGTTTCAAGATATTTCCCAGAATTACATATCGTTTGCCACATTAGCCAGCGTTACAAACCATATCTGATTTAAATGTCTGAATGTCATTTTATAGTCTACCTACCCAATCACTGCCAATAATGGGTGAGAATGGCAGGTACCTTTATGTCTGGGGAGGGGTGAGTGATGGGCATTGAAATGCAAAAAATGTATCCACGAATCGAAGCCAGAATATGATTGTCATTAACACTGTAACCAGAGGTATGCATATACTAGCTTGCAGACTGCAATACCCATTGAAGGTCTTTAACAAGCTTTCTCCAAAGTAAAACACTTTACAACTTCAAAGACTCCTGGTCAGGAACACTCAAATTTATACATGCAAAAGAGATGTGAATAATATGTATTTGATTAAATTAATCAAAGGACGTATTAGCAAAGTGAGGTGCCCACACACAAAAACAAAAACTACTCACTTGTGACAGCTGTCAGTGAAGTTTCTGTGCTTTCCATCTCACCACTTATGCTGATGATTTTCATAGTGTATTTGGTACCTGGTGTCAGGGTGCAGAATTTGTAAGTCTCTTTTCCCATCAACGTTTTTGACATCTCAGTATTTCCGCCTGAAATGCTGAGCTCCACTGTATCATATTCCACAGCTGATGGCTTGCTCCACATGGCAGTGATTGATGTGTCTGTGATGTTTGTGCATCGAAATTGCTGTGGTTTGCCTGGCCCTGAAGCACATAAACATTACAGTAATCTAAGGCGGCAAATGATTTTAACAACTAGGTTCATGACTTATTCTTATTTTATTCCCTTATTGTATAAATAAATGCCAGAGTAATGTTTTAACAGCAAATCGTTACACTGCTGTTTCCGTCTTCTTTATTTTGCCCCTTGGGTCCACAACAGTTAATGGTGCATATTGGGTACTTATTGATCTTACTGGACATCATTTAGAGCTGCATACATTGGGCAATTTTATTTTACAGACATGTACAATTAAATGTGAGGACAATAAATTAGTTAGAACGTCACTGCGCCATTTATCTTGAATTATTTTGAGCTATCATTCAGATAATGACAGCCATGTGGTAATACATACAAGCAGAAAACCTCTCTTTTACCATTTACTTTGCCTGTGTATATCTCTCCATACTTATGTACAAACAGTTCAGAAAAGACACCATGTTCACAAATTTCAACCCAACAATGTAAAGAAAATGACACACATTTTAGGAGCTTTTTTTTCTGAACTTTTTAGATTGACACACTATGGTTTGTAACTAACCAGCATAGTCGTAGGCTAAAAACGCAAACAAAAGCTTCCATCTGTTGACTGTAAACGTATCCAAGCCTTGATGAAATGATGTAAATAAGCCTTTAGATTGTGACCTATTGACGTAATTTTGCATGTGTGTTTTCTCTGAAAGCCTCCAATCAAAATGCTGGTTGTATATTACAGCTAACTGACAAACAGAGCAATGTATGTGACTGTACTCCTTATTCAATGAAATAAAACAAAAGGAAATTTTGGATTGAGGAATGAATCCACGTTTTACCCCCTGTGGCTGGGACCCGGCTCCAGACATTCTCCCAACCCACAGGTAGTTTTCACTCCACACAGAGAATACCACCCAGACAAATATCACAATTTGGAAAAAAATGTATCACTAATTTAATCAGGTATAAAACAGCTAATGAACACCAAAATGATTATTGAAACAAGCCAACTGAAATCCTTGAAATTGAAGAATCAAAACTTCATGACGATATCAGGCTATAGATTAAACTACTTCCTCAGGCTTATTTCATTGTATTATCCGGATTTAAGTTTATTAAAGATGAATACTACTCTGAAGGCAAATGTTGATTAGGAACAAATGTGGCCAAAACGTAAAATGTGACAGAAAGGTAATATTAGCGACACATTGAGATATATTACTTTCGGGCAATGGATCATGGACTATTTCCAAATCAAACTCGCAAATTTTGTGATAAATTATAAATTAAGTCTTACATATTATTAGAACAGTGAATATCTAAATAAAGAGAAGGGTCTTATTTATCTTCGAAATTATTCCTCTTCACAGGAATATCAGGGGGATAAATTTGATGAGGAATTTGAATAGTTCTTTATCTTTATGCTAAAAATATTGTCAATATGTCTGTCATTTAACGCCACCTGTTTTGCTACAGGTAAAGAAAGATATGAAAAAGGGATACCTGATAAAAGGGAGCATTGCCCCTGTCTATGACACATTCCCAACCCCACATGAATAACAATAGAGTACCGTTTTGGACATGAAATAGTTTTGTCTGCTTTACTTAATGACGAACTAAAATTGTGATATGTTTTTGTGAAGTTTCTAAGAAAGTTGACATGTTAGACATTGAGTGACACCTGATAATAAAGTCTGCTTGTGCCATGAAAAACAAATTGTCGCATAAATCAGTTCTACCTCTAAAATGTGGTTATTTAATTGTCTAATGTTGTTTGCACTTTGATTTTTATTACAAGTAATGTTATCACACAGATATTCTCTAGGTATCTGGTCTTTAAATTTATGTAGTTGGATGAACTTACTAATTTCCCTTCATATGGCCAAAGTCAAAAAACCTGTTTATTCATAGAGGTATAGGAGGTAGGGTGCATAGTACTGTATTAATATAATGTTTAGTTGTTTAGTAGCTTTTCCCAACATTAGTTCTGGATGGTCATTCCATTAGTGGTCAGATCGTAAGATAATACCTCAATGCTCATGCTGGTCTTTTTTATGTTGTAATTTTGCAACATTCATTCAGGGTGATGGACTTGATTTCTCTTTCAAAATGTCAGTATTGAATTAGTTTTGATAGTGTTAAATGTTACCAAGAAATCAGTAGACCTGGAATTTATTAACAACCAGGCTTCATTTTATATATCGACATTAAAGTCTGGACTTTTATCTGTCTAATACACACATGTGTTGTCACCAAAGGAGTTTTTTACAGCGAAGAATGGCTACGTCTATAAATATAAGCAATAACAGGGTGTCCAGTACAGAGCCTTGGAGAGCACGTTCATCTATGGTACACTAATCAGATGCTCTTTGCTGGCGGTTAGGCAGGTGATTATGGAACCAATAGAGAGTGAGAGATTCCATTGCATTTTAGTTTATGTAATAGACCTTTCTGCCATGCATGGTTCAAGGATTTCTGATATCAAAAGAAACTACCTTCCATTCTCAGGGGAGATCAACAGCTCAAGATAAGTCACAATGCTAAATAACTTCATGGATTTTCATAGTAGAATCCCCAGGCATGAATAAAATCCAGACTGATTGGAAGAAAAAAGTATGTTTCTGCTTAGATATTTAAAACATACTTCAAGATGAAAGCTTCACATGCACGACAAGCTCTTTTAAAACTGGTGACCCGAATAAAGTATTTTATATTCATTGTTTATTACCCTGTGGCGCCCCACAATATTATTGATGCACAGTGAAACCTAATGTACATTAAGTATGTGAGTCCATGAGAACCATTCATTTCAATCATGTTCCAGATGGGCCACAGCTCTTAAGATGCCCTAACAGGGAAATTAATTTGCTTATCATATTCAGTAGCATTCATAACATAACGGAATAGAGCAGTGATGTCACTTCTACCCAAGTTGCCTGTCAGGTACTCTCAGTGAGACTGGTAGAATTATTAAAAATATATCACCAACATGGATAAGCAGGTAAGACAATAACTGTTACATATCTTATGTTGCCCTTTTCATGTTAAAGTATGACATAGGTTCTTTTCCAGAAGCTAGGAAAGGTTTCTTTGCAAAGTGATAAATTAAATGGTTTTGTCAGAAAGTTGCACATAGGTAGCAGCTCCTGTTATAATGATTTAGCACTGACCTCAATTTAGCTGGTGCACTTTGTGACATCTACACTTTTTTATATCATGTGCATGTTCATGATCAACATGGATTGAGTTGAATTTTGTGGCTAGTGATAGGACAACTAGTAGTGTGCAGGCGCTAAGAAATCAACATGACCCTGGGTGAGAAAAATATTGATAGGCAATCATAAAATATTAACACCCCGTTGCTTTAAAACATTTTGTAGATCTACGGGCTACATGCTCCCTTTTATTCTCTTTACACTACATTGTTGCGAATGTGGATATGCCTGTGTGTTTTGATTTTAGAGGTCACTGTGCTCATTGAGTGTGAACCAAGTCACAGAGTTAGCCTGTTTGGGGGATTCTCAGGCAGCTTGTAAACAAAGTGTTGACCAACATTCATATAACTCATTTCATTCTACTGCCTGTACACATTGTGGAGGTGATCTGGAAAGATCAGAGACAGGTCTCACTGAATGCACTGAGATGTGTGACCAATTGGAAAACTCGGGAATAATGGTGGGATTTCTCTGCCTCTCTCTATATAAAACATATGTTTTCCTGACTGGAGAGAAAAGTCCGAAGATATGACAGAAGCTGTGTGACTACAAGGCAGTGGGACTGTGACCTATTGTTATTACCTGTGCAGTGTGACCAGTGTCTTGAGTGGACTTGTATATTTGGTGCTACCCATTGTATCTGTGGAGTGTTGACAGTGTATTTGAGTGGACTGATATAGGTGGTGTTAATTGTACCACATTGGAAACAAACTGCACCTCCGTTGGATTGGATCAGCAACACATTGTCTAGTACCATATTGGAACCAAACCATACCTCTGTGGGATTTGTACCAAATCATTTAGCACCTATCATAGGACTTGAAACTGTACCTGTGGACAATCTCACAAGGGATTAGGAAAAACCTAAGACTGTTTAACTATTGACATACCAGCAGAGATAAGTTGATCTAATTTGTTCTGATTTTGATTGTTAATGTGTTATTATTGTTAAATTTATATCATTGTGGTCATTTTTTGTTGAGTTCTGCTAATATTCAGAGGGTGAACATTGTAACATGCATGAAGTGAGAAAGTAATGGCCTGCTCAGAAACTCACAGACATATAAACTTAATTTTAGCATAATAACCATAAATTTGTCAGCAGAAATAACGTGTTAGGATGTGTTGGTTGCAGTACCCAAGAAAACTTATTCACTTGAATAGGCCTCTAAAAGAATATTTGGCAATTTATTCATAAATGCAACAGGGCATGCAACAAAACTAATACACTAGGTAAAGCTTCTGAGGTAAGTTCAATCCAACTCATCAACATTGTTCTATTCGGATGATAATTTATACTTTTTTGGCATTTGAATCAGCATGAAGTTACACAGTGACATAGGTAGATTGGCCACCTGGTGACTGCATTTTTACTTGTCCTATATGAACCAAAGCAATCTGAGCTTAACATTTACTGTAAACAGTTTATGCACCATGATAGGACAAATCACTGTCTGTGACAGCTGAGAAAGAAGTAAAACATGCATCCTAATATTTCAAATCCCTGCCCATGATACAGCAGAGTTACAGCAGCCTTTCAATGCAGAGTGATGATTGTGCAGTGCACTGTTGATATTAAATATACCAATATGGTTGCACCTTTGATAAGTAGTGCCTCAGGTGGCATAGTCAAGTAGGGATAAACCTGCACATTTGGGGGAGGTGCCGCCATAAATCCTAACACAACCTTGTTTTTACTCAACTTGTAGACATCTGTGTCATCACAATTTACATATGTCCTTTTGTCACACACAATCAAAGGAATGAGGAGATGTAAATAACATAAGCTCGAGTATCAACATCAATTTTGTGCTGCTTAACTGTTGCAGACACACACATGCACACAAACAAGACACTTACTTGTGATAACTTCCAGGATGGTCTCTGCACTCTTTTTCCCATTGCTGATGCTGATGACCTTCAAAACATATTTCGTACTTGGCATCAAGTTGCAGAGCGTGTAAGTTTGGGTACCTTTTGGTAGAATTAATTTTGGCATTTCATTCTCTCTGTCTGATATGTTTAACTCAGTTGTATCATATCGTCCTATGGCAGTATTGCTCCAGGTCACAGTGACGGATGTGTCTGTGATGGTTGTGGCTCCAAACTTACATGGTTTTACCGGCTCTGAAACACAAACAAAACATTATATGAGAGTTATTGTAAGGAAATGTCATATTTCACATTAACCAAAATGGCTAAGCAAGATATTCCATGTGATGACTCATCCATTGCAAAGAGTATTAGACACCTAATGGAGAGCCAGTAATTGCTCACTTAATTACTTTAGAAAACCAAATATATTGGAGGGGAATGTATGTTGAATATCCAAAAGCTATTTTTGTTGGTTTGTATTTCTGTCCGAATCTTACATTTTGGTCATTGAAAAATCTTGTCCTAACTGCTATGATTAATTGACTGCCAGTTTTGAGTCATATCTTATATTTAACATGTATTTCTATGTCATTTCGCTGCCTTAATAACCATTATTTCTGCATATTTCTTTCTCCCATTATGAACAGACAAGGAAAAGACAAATGTACTAATCCAAAATTAACTCTGCTGTGCCTGTCAACAACGTGTATAATCTGTCCATAGATCACATATGTATGATTCTGAATATACCTGAGTACTATTATGGCAGTGAATATGGTGCCATGCTCCACCTTCACAAATCTCCAGATTAAACCATAGTAATAAAACATAGGAGAGGAATAATCTTCAAAGAATGATGAAAAAATAGTAAATTACTATCACACAGATAGAGATTTTTCACTTTAGCCAGCTTACAGTGTTTATGTATTAAGTTTAACTTTAAGAGTTGCTTGCATCAAATTGCTTGCTTTATGACTGACAGGTTATCATCGTGGGTGGTTCTTGTTTGCTTAAATTTTTGGTGCAGATTCTCTGGCATTGACGAAAAAAACCGCCGCAAAGTCATCATAGGTGCATGTTATCGGCAAAAAAGATACCAATTATAGTGTGAAGTTATTGTGAGTACATGCCTAAAATATTTAGACTCGATAGTCCAGATAAGAACAGTTGTAGTGGATTTTCCCGGTTTGTTTACATCACACAGCTGACGGATAAAGATATTACCCACAATTCTTTGCGTAACAATCAAGAAGGGTCTATTATCACTCGGGCATGCCTGGCTGGCTGGACAAATATGTTAGGTCACCGAAAAGAAAGAAATAAATAAAAAGAAACAAAGCCAGTAACAGTAAGAAAGGGTGACAGGGTGTGGATCAAGAGTGAATAAGAAAAGCATACAGGACGAAAAAGATGATGGATGGACGTGTTACGTGTGTGAACAGGTATTTGTAGATGATAACAATAAAGTGTTGGAATGTGATGGTGGTTGCAAAAAGCACTTTTGTGCTGAATGCATAGAGATGAATGATCAACTTTACAACGACTTGACTGTCTCTGGTTCTGTTCAAGCGTGTTGAGCAGAATAAGCTTGGCTTTGGAAATAAAGACGTCACAGATGCAGGTAAAATTGTAGACAATGTTTTGGAAGAAATGAGAAAGAAAATTGAAGAGTTAGAGTATAAAATCGATAACACGTTACGAACATTTATAAAGGACTTACCAGATAAGGTCAATAAAACTTGGGCAGAAGTAGTTGGGGACAATCAAAAGGTAAATACACAAACAAGACATGAAGAACATTGTTAAGGACACTATGCTAGAACACAAAATGGATGAAAAGTCAAGCGAGCGGAGAGAAGAAAATATAGTAATTCACAGGGTTAGGGAAAGTGAAGAGGATAGACCACAGGATAGAAAATAACACGACACTAACTATTTCAAATCACTCTGTGGAGAAGCTTTGGAAATTCATGACATTGAAATTAAGAATGTAATCAGAATAGGGAAAAGAAAGGATGATGAAGATAGGCCTGGGCCATTGAAGATAACACTAAGGGATAAGGAGGATAAATCAAGGTTCATGAAAAGACTAATTAAACTAAAAGATACTGAGCCAAAGTTTAAGTACATCAGCGTGATGGATGATCTAGACAAGAAGAGCGAAAAAGAATCAAAGCAATGGTCATGGAGGCAAAGGAGAAAGAAAGGAAAGAATCTGATGGAGGCCAGTGGGCCTTCAAAGTGAGGGGCCCTCCATGGGACCTTCACATAGTCAGACTGAAGAAAGACCGATCAGAGTAGTGCAAATCAACCTTGATAATCACAACAATGTTGAACAAACTAGTAATTGCACACCAAATCAGGAAGAAAGCAATAAGAAAGCAACAAAATGTATATTCACAAATGCAGACGTGTTGACCAATAAAATGGCAGAGCTGAAATTAAGAATTAAGGACGATATGCCCGTTCTAATAGGAGGAAATGAAGTCAAGCCTAAAAACATGAGGGAATTTGATGTAACCACATGAAAAATACCAATGTACGAAACAATTAAGAATTAAACTTGCTACCACGCGTCATCAGAAATGCCTGTCACACAAACTGCAACCATGCGCCCGTAATTACACTAGAGAGGAAGTTTAATTCTTATATTTACATTAAACATCAATTTCTATTGACATAAGAGTAAGTATTATCATTGATTGTTGATTTAAAATCGTTTTTAGGTTGTTAATTTACAAGAAATCGCCTTCTTGTTTACTAGTGGGAGGAGCCAAGTAGGCGGGGCTACTACATCAGCCATCAGTTGTCAAGGCAACTCCTGGAACACAAAACTAGGAAAAAATAGTTCCGAATAACACAACAACTTTATTTCAATAAAGCTTGCAAAACCGGTAAAAGAAAACATTTAGGCAAGTTTTGACGAGTAGATATGCAATTCTTGATCATCTGATACCGTCTTCCCATTATGCTTAGGCCTATGAATCAAACGCTTCGGAGGCGCTAACAATTGGGAAGTGAAAATAGTCCCAGGCCAAGCATGAGGATATTATTGCGCAGCACGTTGGTTGCACAAGATGCTCTAGTGTAACCATTGCCTCATGAACTACACTACCGTTCCTATTCTTTCAATGCTAACAAAAATAACAAATGTAAATATTTTACAATGAAAGCATTCATCATGAAGCTGAACGAGGTACCATCATGTACATCCACATGACTATAGAAATATTGTGAACCAATAACACCTACCCTTGAGAGATAGTGTCTTCATAGAGGTAAAACCAGATAATAAAAGATGTATATTGATAGACTGCATATACAGGCACCATGGCAACTCAGAAGAAGAGGATAAACACCTTCAACAGTCTTTAAGAAACATCACAAGGAACAAATATGCAAATGTAATACTACCAGGTGATTTTAATTACCCAGAGATTGATTGGACAAATTGGCACACAAAATCGGACAAGGATTTAAATTTTATTGAATGTATAAGAGATTGTTTATTCCATCAACATGTGACAGAAGTAACGAGAGGAAGGGGCACAGATAAACCAACCCTGCTAGATTTAGCATTAAGTGACGACGAGAGTATAGTTGAAAACTTGAATATCCACCCACCCCTTGGGAAGAGTGACCACTCTGTATTATCCTTCAATATAGACCTAAACGTACAACTTAAAGAAAAAGAGAGAAATGATCTGGATAACATTAACTGAACACTGAATGGCTGTGTTATCGAATACAGAAGTCCCCGTCCTGAGTGATCACCCTCACATAAAAGACAGCTTTCATATTCTCTCTATATATTTCCCATAAATTTACCTGTCATGAAAGACCAGCTGTCTCAAAAGACTACTTTTTTGTCACTTTTGTGGTGGTCTCTGGTGAAAGGGACCAGTGTACTTTATATTGGGAACTAAACAACACTTTGACTGATTTGTATCTAGAGACTGTAAACTTCCACCCATGGGATTGTTCTTCCCTCACTGAATCACTGCCAATGATGGGTGAGAGTGGCATGTACTTCGGGGGGGGGGGGGATGCATTGCAGTGCAGAAATTGTATCTACGAATTAATGGCAGAACATAGGTGTCAATACCATTTTAACCTCAGGCATCCAGATGGTAGCCTGCAGGCTGGAATACCCTTTTCATGTCTTTCACAAGCTTACTCCAAAGGTAGGAAACTTGGTAACATCAAAGTGCACTGCTCTGGAGCACTCAAATGTATACATGCAGAGGTGATGTGAGTAACTTGTCTGGGTGAGTTTATGAAAGGATGTAATGCCAAGACAAAGAATCTACACACAGAAAAAAACTACTAACCTGTGACAGCTGTCAGTGAAGTTTCTATACTTTTCCTCTCACCACTTATGCTGATGATTGTGAGAGTGTATTTGGTACCTGGTGTAAGGCTGCAGAATGTGTAGGTCTCAGCATCTTGTCCCATAACCTGTTTTGACATCTCAGTATCTCCACTTGAAATGCTGAGCTCCACTGTATCATATTCCACAGCTGATGGCTTCCTCCAGACAACAGTGATTGATGTGTCCGTGATGTCTGTGTATCGAAATAGCTGTGGTTTGCCTGGCCCTGAAACACATAAACATCACACTTATCTGAGGCAGCAAATGCCTTTGAGCAACCAGATTCAGGTCTTATAGTGATTTGCTTCCCTTATTGTATTAATTTGTAAAACTAAGCGAGGGTCTGTCTCTGTCCCTTTGTTCCCTATTGTCCGACCGGGTTTGCCAATTGATGGCTCTTCAGGAACTGAACCTTTCAATGGCTGTGGCGTGGTGTGATTTAAACAGATACAAGAAATAAATCTTTATTTCAAGTCAGTACATCAAAAATTACAGAACATTAGCTACTACAACCGACCATAAAATATTAGCCCAGGCTACAATTAATGTACACATAAAAAACAGAATGTATACAAAATATATTATCACAGAATAAGCACTGAAAATTATTCAGAGTAGGTAGTTTCCAGGCATCCAAATATTTAGACCGTAGTATCAACAGATTGTATATAAAGTATATTATCAAAAAATAAGCACTTAAATTATTCAGAGGAAGTAGTTTCGGGCCATCCAGATATTTAGATCGCCATGAACAGGCAGAACAATTACAAGCTTTATCGAAATTCCAAGTTAATATCCTTTTTCTTTTAATTCTGAGAGGGTGACAGTATTTTTTATATCGTTGGGATTCTGTTCCAAATTTTGACGCCTAGATATCTCAGAGATTTTTTTCCAAAAGTGACCTTATTAAAAGCAGGAAGATCAAAATATGTAGATGACTGGATGACCGGGAATTCTTATTAAACTGAAGCTGTAAAAACATATTCTGAATGTAGTCTGGACCCTAGCTGTCTAGAGCCTTATTAACTTCTGTGGCCAGGGAGTGTAGTCTCCCTATAGATAAAGTTGGCAGTCCTGCCCTTTGAAGAAGGGTGCAGTAGTCACTAGAATGTCGTTAAAAACAAAACGAAAACCTCGTTCCTGTAAGTTTTACAGCTTTTTACCAGTTGCCTTTTATGGGTGACTGCCTGTCTCAAGTCAGGAGTGAAATTTGTTTCTTCACATTGGTATTGGAAAAGAAATGTTGATACTTTGGCAAGTCTGAAATCTCTTTGCCATCATTGTTAGGTTTGGAATTAATGAATTTGGATCATGTGTTTCTGTACTATTTGAAAATTACTTCATTGGCTATGTTGTGCTGTGGGCTTTGTTCTCCGACTCATAGTTATAGTGGAGGTAGGGTGTGTTTATAATGTTCCAGATTCATAAATATCACAAAAACGATGTAGGCCTACTTTATTCTTTTACTTTAAACTTAGCTGACTGACAAGTCGGGAGAACTAAAAGGTGATAGGCCTAACAGGTCTCTTTTTATTTTTGGCAGAAGAAATAAAATCTGTGTTTTGGGTGGTTAGGCCTATACATTTTGGAAAAAGAACTAGTGTCCGCAGTTAATGATGAATATTTCTAAGGTTGAGAGGACCGTTGTAAAACCACCAGTTGCCTTTTATGGGTGACTGCCTGTCTCAAGTCAGGAGTGAAATATGTTTCTTCACATTAGTATTGGAAAAGAAATGTTGATACTTTGGCAAGTCTGAAATCTCTTTGCCATCATTGTTGGGTTTGGAATTAATGAATTTGGATCATGTGTTTCTGTACTATTTGAAAATTACTTCATTGGCTATGTTGTGCTGTGGGCTTTGTTCTCCGACTCATAGTTATAGTGGAGGTAGGGTGTGTTTATAATGTTCCAGATTCATAAATATCACAAAAACGATGTAGGCCTACTTTACTCTTTTACTTTAAACTTAGCTGACTGACAAGTCGGGAGAACTAAAAGGTGATAGGCCTAACAGGTCTCTTTTTATTTTTGGCAGAAGAAATAAAATCTGTGTTTTGGGTGGTTAGGCCTATACATTTTGGAAAAAGAACTAGTGTCCGCAGTTAATGATGAATATTTCTAAGGTTGAGAGGACCGTTGTAAAACCACCAGTTGCCTTTTATGGGTGACTGCCTGTCTCAAGTCAGGAGTGAAATATGTTTCTTCACATTAGTATTGGAAAAGAAATGTTGATACTTTGGCAAGTCTGAAATCTCTTTGCCATCATTGTTGGGTTTGGAATTAATGAATTTGGATCATGTGTTTCTGTACTATTTGAAAATTACTTCATTGGCTATGTTGTGCTGTGGGCTTTGTTCTCCGACTCATAGTTATAGTGGAGGTAGGGTGTGTTTATAATGTTCCAGATTCATAAATATCACAAAAACGATGTAGGCCTACTTTACTCTTTTACTTTAAACTTAGCTGACTGACAAGTCGGGAGAACTAAAAGGTGATAGGCCTAACAGGTCTCTTTTTATTTTTGGCAGAAGAAATAAAATCTGTGTTTTGGGTGGTTAGGCCTATACATTTTGGAAAAAGAACTAGTGTCCGCAGTTAATGATGAATATTTCTAAGGTTGAGAGGACCGTTGTAAAACCACCAGTTGCCTTTTATGGGTGACTGCCTGTCTCAAGTCAGGAGTGAAATATGTTTCTTCACATTGGTATTGGAAAAGAAATGTTGATACTTTGGCAAGTCTGAAATCTCTTTGCCATCATTGTTGGGTTTGGAATTAATGAATATGGATCATGTGTTTCTGTACTATTTGGTAAGATTAGCACTTCAAAAGTGCCAGACTAGAAGACAATAATTAAAATTTGAAAGAATAAAAGACCTATAAATGAAAAGTTTGGAGGACCCGTAAAAATATGAGCTGATGCATCTGAGAACACTTTTGTCAGGCTGCGTTTTTACAGAGGGAGGTAATATGTACATCAATTTGAGCTTGTTGTCAATTTGTACACCGAGCAGTCTGACATGATGTTCTGACCTGATAACCTAACATCCAATCCCAAAATTGATGTTGCATGAGTCTCTCCTACAGGGCAAAGGAAAATAGCCTGAAAGTTATCAGGATTTGCAAGCATTTCACTTTGTGTGAATCATTGAATGGACTCCTCACATTTATGCTCAAGAGTGAGATGCAGACTTTCAGGGTCACGGTGACTGAAGGCTAAAGTGCTGTCATCTGGATAGGTGTACAGATGACAACCCTTTATCATAAAATACATGTCATTAATAAAAATGTTGAATAAAAGTGGTCCTAAAATAGACCCCTGAGGGAAACCTTTGATGCTTTTCTGCCAGTCACTACGTTTATCAGCTATTTTGACTCTCTGATATTTATCAGTAAGGTAGCTGCTCATAAGCTGGACAGCACTGTGCTGTAAACGGTATGCTTTCAGTTTAGCTAGAGCCAGTGTATGGGGTAGGCAGTCAAAGGCTCTTGACAAGTCCACAGGTAATGCACCCTCATATTTGTCATTATTAAGTTTTCTTCTTCAGTCCTAGATAATTTTCATAAGTAGGTTATACATACTTTGTTATGTGATATTACAGTATGTTGACAAGCATAAACATTGCTAACAAAGGGTTAGGCCTAACGTCTTCAGCAAGCTTCGGTGTTCGCTTCGACGTATATATAGTCACACATGCCTTGTCCACTGACGTGGTGGGACAACATATATGCAAATTGCATATATAGTTTTGGAGTGCCTTTGTCTCCCAAATGTAATATGGGAGAAACCATCCCCAACACGAAGCATCCATAGCACATCCTAGTGACCAACCTTTGTAGAGTTTATAAAGGAATAACGGTGGGGCAGGGTGGTATTTGCTCAAATATGTATGCAGATATAGAGTAACGATATGTTTCTTAAATGAGCATAAAGTTATAGGGATATTAGTTGGGTTTCCCTAAAGAAATGTGTAGTAACTGTGAAATGGCAGGTATTGAGTACTCCCTGCATTATACCGTCTGTGATACTTGTGATATTTGTGATAGAAAAATGATAATTGTTGTATAAAATCCGCATATTAGGTACTTATTGATCTTACTGGATATCATTTAGGGCTCCTTACATTCAGCAATCTTATTTTACATATATGTACAATGAAATTTAAGCACAATAAATTAGACAGAATGTCAGTTCACCACATATCCCTACTGATTCAGAGCTATCATTTATAGAATGACAGCTGAATGGTAATAGATACCCACAGAAACTAGTGTAAGTGCCTCCCTTGTAGTTGTTGTAAGATATTATTATGCCAATATGTAACTCTGTATACTTGTGTATGAGCAGTTCAGTACAATATAACATATTCACCAAATTTCAACACAAATTAGACATTGTCATTATCATACCAAAATTGAAGTACTAATGAAACAAATCCAAGTCAATTCTGACCAAAGGCAATGCTCCTTGCTATGTAAAGCTGAATCACTGAAATCTATAGTTCTGCTCCACCCAAAAGAGTCCAAGACGTACGTCCAAAGGTCCATAGGGTCAAAAAGCCATGTCTAGTTTCAACATGACAAGAAGGAAATTTTTTTTTTTTTAATTATAGGCATTTTTCTGTAAATTGGCTTGAACATATGTATCATTTACCTGCATATAGGACCCTACAATTCATAAAAAGAATGACCATCTGCAGCACAGCAGCGAGTGTGCAAGCACAAGTTCCAAATTTGTTGAAAATATCAGAGCTATCATTTATAGAATGACAGCTGAATGGTAATAGATACCCACACAAACTAGTGTAAGTGCCTCCCTTGTAGTTGTTGTAAGAAATATTTTGCCAGCATATATAGGCATATTTTAGTAAATTGGCTTGAACATATGTATCATTTACCTGCATATAGGACTCTACAATTCACAAAAAGAAAGACTATCTGCAGCACAGCAGCGAGTGTGCAAGCACAAGTTCCAAATTTGTTGAAAATATCAATGAAATTCAGCATTTAAAAAAGGCAGTTAGGCAGATAATTGTGGAACAAATAGAGAGTGAGAGATTCCATTGCATTTAAGTTTATGTAATAGACCTTTCTGGCATGCAATTACTGATATCCAAACAAACTACCTTTCATTCTTAGGGCAGATCAACAGCTCAAGATAAGTCACAATGCTAAATAAATTCATGGATTTTCATAGTAGAATCCCCAGGAATGAATAAAATCCAGACTGATTGGAAGAAAAAAGTACGTTTCTGCTTAAATATTTAAAACATACTTCAAGATGAAAGCTTGACATGCACGACAAGCTCTTTTAAAGCTGGTGACCCGAATGAAATATTTCATATTCATTGTTTATTACCCCGTGGGGACCCACAATATTATTGATGCACAGTGAAACCTAATGTACATTAAGTATGCGAGTCCATGAGAACTATTCATTTCAATCATGTTCCAGATGGGCCACAGCTCTTAAGATGCCCTAACAGGGAAATTAATTTCCTTATCATATTCAGTAGCATTCTTAACATAACGGAATAGAGCAGTGATATCACTTATACCCAAGTTGCCTTTCAGGTACTCTCAGTAAGACTGGTAGAATTATTAAAAATATATCACCAACATGAATAAGCAGGTAAGACAATAACTGTTACATATCTTATGTTGCCCTTTTCATGTAAAAGTATGACATAGGTTCGTTTCCAGAAGCTAGGAAAGGCTTCCTTGCAAAGTGATAAATTAAATGGTTTTGTCAGAAAGTTGCACATAGGTAGCAGCTCCTGTTATAATGATTAAGCGCTGACCTCAATTTAGCTGGTGCACTTTGTGACATCTACACTTTTTTATATCATGTGCATGTTCATGATCAACATGGATTGAGTTGAATTTTGTGGCTAGTGATAGGACAACTAATAGTGTGCAGGTGCTAAGAAATCAACATGACCCTGGGTGAGAAAAATATTGAAAACTTCAGCCTAGGGAACACTGTTGACAATATGACACATACTGTGGATTAAATCAGGAAGATCAGAAGATTATTTGTAGTTCATTAAATGTTTAAGTCAACAACTAGGCTTTGCTTTTATGCCTGTCTGCCTGAAATTTGGTCAAGATTAACAAAATCAGCCCAGTCCACCTTATTAACCAATAGTCAAACATATCTATGGTACAATTTTTTCCACATTAAGAGTATGTATAGAGCAACCACAGAACAATAATATATAAACGGATGGGAGGACTCGAGGATACTCAGGGAATGAACTATATTTAAAAAATACAATGTTCCACACAAGTTGATGTTGTAGCCGTTATAATAGTGTATTGTGTAAGGTGAGGTACTGACGTCGCAAAGGTGACAAGCAAGATACAAAGGATACGTGAATATAGTCACTGATCACCTTAAAATTATTTAGTGTAGTCAATAACCATATCTATCCATGTTCCTATGCATCATTGATAGGCAATCATAAAATATTGACACCCCCTTGCTTTGAAACATTTTGTAGATCTTGGGGCTACATGCTCCCTTTCATTCTCTTTACACTACATTGTTAAGGATGTGGATATGCCTGTGTGTTTTGATTTTACAGGTCACTGTGCTCATTGAGTGTGTACTAGGTCACAGAGTTAGCCTGTTTGGGGGATTCTCAGGCAGCTTATAAACAAAGTGTTGACCAACATTCATATAACTCATTTCATTCTACTGCCTGTACACATTGTGGAGGTGATCTGGAAAGATCAGAGACAGGTCTCACTGAATGCACTGAGATGTGTGACCAATTGGAAAACTCTGGAATAATGGTGGGATTTCTCTGCCTCTCTCTATATAAAACATATGTTTTCCTGACTGGAGAGAAAAGTCGGAAGATATGACAGAAGCTGTGTGACTACAAGGCAGTGGGACTGTGACCTATTGTTATTACCTGTGCAGTGTGACCAATGTCTTGAGTGGACTTGTATATTTGGTGCCACCCATTTACCCATTGTGTCTGTGGAGTGTGGACAGTGTCTTTGAGTGGACTGATATAGGTGGCGTTAATTGTACCACATTGGAACCAAACTGCACCTCCGTGGGATTGGATCAGCACCACATTGTCTAGTACCATATTGGAACCAAACCATACCTCTGTGGGATTTGTACCAAATCATTTAGCACCTATCATAGGACTTGAAACTGTACCTGTGGACAATCTCACAAGGGATTAGGAAAAACCTAAGACTGTTTAACTATTGACATACCAGCAGAGATAAGTTGATCTAATTTGTTCTGATTTTGATTGTTAATGTGTTATTATTGTTAAATTTATATCATTGTGGTCATTTTTTGTTGAGTTCTGCTAATATTCAGAGGGTGAACATTGTAACATGCATGAAGTGAGAAAGTAATGGCCTGCTCAGAAACTCACAGACATATAAACTTAATTTTAGCATAATAACCATAAATTTGTCAGCAGAAATAACGTGTTAGGATGTGTTGGTTGCAGTACCCAAGAAAACTTATTCACTTGAATAGGCCTCTAAAAGAATATTTGGCAATTTATTCATAAATGCAACAGGGCATGCGACAAAACTAATACACTAGGTAAAGCTTCTGAGGTAAGTTCAATCGAACTCATCAACATTGTTCTATTCGGATGATAATTTATACTTTTTTGGCATTTGAATCAGCATGAAGTTACACAGTGACATAGGTAAACGGATGAGATTGGCCACCTGGTGACTGCATGTTTACTTGTCCTATGTGAACCAAAGCAATCTGAGCTTAACATTTACTGTAAACAGTTTATGCACCATGATAGGACAAATCACTGTCTGTGACAGCTGAGAAAGAAGTAAAGCATGCATCCTAATATTTCAAATCCCTGCCCATGATCCAGCAGAGTTACAGCAGCCTTTCAATGCAGAGTGATGATTGTGCGGTGCACTGTTGATATTAAATATATGTATATGGTTGCACCTTTGATAAGTAGTGCCTCAGGTGGCATAGTCAAGTAGGGATAAACCTGCACATTTGGGGGAGGTGCTGCCATGAAGACTAACACAACCTTGTTTTTACTCAACTTATAGACATCTGTGTCATCACAATTTACATATGTCCTTTTGTCACACACAATCAAAGGAATGATGAGATGTAAATAACATAAGCTCGAGTATCAACATCAATTTTGTGCTGCTTAACTGTGGCAGACACACACACGCACACAAACAAGACACTTACTTGTGATAACTTCCAGGATGGTCTCTGCACTCTTTTTCCCATTGCTGATGCTGATGACCTTCAAAACATATTTCGTACTTGGCATCAAGTTGCAGAGCGTGTAAGTTTGGGTACCTTTTGGTAGAATCAATTTTGGCATTTCTTTCTTTCTGTCTGATATGTTTAACTCAGTTGTATCATATCGTCCTATGGCAGTATTGCTCCAGGTCACAGTGACGGATGTGTCTGTGATGGCTGTGGCTCCAAACTTACATGGTTTTACCGGCTCTGAAACACAAACAAAACATTATATGAGTGTATTGTAAGGAAATGTCATATTTCTCATTTACCAAAATGGCTAAGCAAGATATTCCATTTGGTGACTCATCCATTGCAAATAGTCTTAGACGCCCAATGGAGAGTCAGTAATTACTTACTTAATTACTTTAGAAAATTAAATTCATCGGAGGGGCTATCTATGTTGATTTTCCAAAAGCTCTGTTTTTGTTTGTATCTATTTCTGTTCGAATCTTATATTTTTGTCGTTGGAAAATCTTCTCCTAACTGGTATAATTAATTGACGACAAATTTTAAGTCATACCATATATTTAACATGTATTTCTATGTCATTTTACTGCATAAGTTACCATTCTTTGTGCATATTTCTTCTTTGCCATTATGAACAAACAAGGAAAATACAGATGTACTTATCCAAAATTAACTCTGCTGTATCCGTCTGTAATGTGTATAATCTCTCCATAAATCACATATGTATGATTCTGACTATACCTGAGTGCTATTATGCCATTGCGTATGATGTCATGTTAAACCTTCAAAAATCTCTTGTTTACTTAAATTTTTGGTGCAGATTCTCTGGCATTGTTGAAAACTGTTTTCTGCTCGCATTTGTCATGACAGTAATTGCCTTTATGTTGTCAATGTGGCCTTTTATCATTACTTAGTCAATGAATGATGTATCACTTGGCTGACATTCAAATTTTGCTGTTGTAGCTGTTGATGAGCTTGTCAAGATTTAAAATTTTAAACTTGAACAGACTTTGAATACAAAATCTGAGGGAAAACAGCAAGTGTAGATTGATTTTCAAACATCTTTACTGTTGCAGCTACCTCATTGTTTGGTCACATCAATAGTTTGATAATAAAGTCTGCATAAACTGTCCTGGGGCAAGTTTTTCCATCCATATGTGCTGTGCTTTTTTTGTGAGTGTGTTTTGTTACTGTGAGCTAAGACCCAATTATTTATGTGTTTGGAAAAAATATGCATTGGAATGCATAAATTGCATCTAGAAATTAATGATTAATGACGGCAGAATATGAGTGTGGGAATAATGTAACCATGGGCAATCAGATGTCCAAATGGCCTCCCCAGATCTGAAGGGAGGTTTTGATAAACAGGGTCACCTCGACATTGAAGGGCACCAGAAACTAACACAGCATTACCTCCAACCGTGGAGACCACAAACTCAGACCCAACTGGTCATACAGCTGAATCAAGACACACTGGGACAAGAGTCTGTTCTGTATATCGCACGGATCTCAAAAACTGAGCTTGACAGGCTGATGATAAAGCCTACCCAGGGGAACCTGAGAGTCCATGCATGTGAGGGTCCCAATCAAGCTCATCCATTGATACACTGACAGGGCCAACACCCTCCTGAACCTGTTCAAGAGGGAGACAAACGTTCCCCACCTGTCCTATGATGGGCAACAGATAAAAGGGGCCATCATTAAATAGAATCCCCAGAAAAACAAACCCCTTGCAGGAGTCAGACTGGACTTTGAAAGATTTACAATAAGCCTTTGTTTAACACACATATCTAGCATGAAATGCGTATTCAGGAGAAGTAGGCCATCATCTTGAGACAACAAGGGCCAATTCTCCAGATAGAGTTGCAACTGGATCCCATGCCAATATACAAAAGCTGCTATCTGACTCATAACGAGAGTGAAGACCATCGGTGCCAGCGCCAAGCCAAGTGGGAGAGCATGGGACAGAAACACTCTTCCATCTACCATAAAGCCCAGAAAGTTCAGATACCGTGGGGCTATGGAGATGTAAAAATAAACATCTTTCAGGTCTGTTAGGTTTGCCAATAGCTCTGGCACATCACCGCCATAGTGGTGGCTAGGGTTTCTTACTCAAAGTGCTGCCCTGCAAGATATGTGTTGACATGTGAAGTGTCGATCAAGGGTCTGTGACCGCCATACCATTTCAGCACTAAAAATAAACAGCCTTTAAAAACCTTGGACCTGACATCGAACACTGGTTTGATGGCCTGTTTATCCACCAGCCTACATGGCATCACCCAAGAGTTCCTGTTCCACCTGTGTGTGAAGCAGAAACAATAAGGGAGTTCTTGAAAGTGGAGGATTGCCCTCTGCAAACTCCAGTGATTAGCCATAACAGGCAATGTTCCTGACATGGGCATCACCATTATGGGATCCCATGGATTGGTGAATGATACTAGTTGTCCTCCTCCTGACCCTCAGGTAGAGAGGGATCATAAACCAGCAGGCATGTAAAAGCATCAAACAACATGTTCATGTCTCTAGGGAGGAGACACCAACCTTTGGCTGCCCTTAGCACCAGAAAAGACTGATAAGCCTTCAATTAGCCTTCACTGCTGTGGCTTATTTTGATGCCTGGGGCCACACCCAACCATGCCAAGCTGACGGGAAAAAGTTGACCCTTATATTGATTTTCCATCCCACAGCAAAGCCTCTTTGAGAGACTTTTGTTGCTTCTCTTTGGTCATTTATTTACAGCCCTGGATCAACTGAGTCCAAAGGCAGCTTGAGACTGCTCGGGGCCCAGCAGGGTCTCCACCAGACATTTAGTGGAGATTAGCGCTGCAGATCATTACATGTATCCTCTAAAAGGCACATGGTGGAAGATCCCAAACAGTGCAGGAAGGAGCCAACAATAGTCATAACCCACACTTCCCTGCTCAAAGTGCCAGAGCAATAAGAGGGCCACAGTCCAATTAGGGAGCGTCAACCATCGCAGTGGGATAGTTGTACCAGAATTGAAGATCGCCGATCCATCAACTAGGCCCTATTGACTCCCTTGGTGGGACTAGGTGCTCACATAACTGACTAATATGCCACTGTACCACCCTCTGGATCTGGATCTGCCACCAGAGAAAAGTGCCTCTCCACAGAAGGCAAAATGCTGAAAACTCTCCACAAAAGGCGAAATGTCCAATCTACGTTTCTGGCACCACCTCCTTCCCATGTGAAGAAAGAGGAGATCAGAGATGTTGATGATGCCTCTTTCTCTTCTTCCCGTTCTTCCATGGTGGGAGCAAGAACACTTGTAACCAGGGGACAGATGCAGGCAGGATATCGGCCACGAGGCTGATCCTTCACTGCCTAAAAGTGACCATGATGACCAAGTCATCACCACCAGAGAATATCTTGGGAGTCACATCCTGGCCCTCAAGTGGCCCGAAAATGCAACCACTATGAAGGGCTTAGTGGAAGCCACTGCCCTTGCCACTTTAGGCTTTGACATGGCCGACCTGGAAGAATAATATGCAACTCTAAACAGGTTGGGGAAGCAGGAGCGATCACAGGTTTCCTAACATACTCAAACCTGTCCAGCTATTTACTAACTGTACCAAACAGTGCTTCCACTTTGCCCATGATCACTTCGGCAGCTGCCTCTGCCTGCACAGCTGAAGCTTGACCTGGCAAAGCATGGAGAGGGAAGCCTGGAGGAGGAGGTGGTACAGGGAGTGATGATGACATCATCCTTGATCTACCCGTAGTCACAACCAAATCCAATCTCCCCTAAGTGCTTGCTACCATACTGATCGTCAAGGTTCCACTCTGCTAAACAAACTGCTGATGCATGACCAGCCATAGGATGGAGAGAATGGAAGGGGCTTTTGCCCACAGACCTGCTCACCTTAGCAGAAGTGACTGTGAAGGGAACCTGTGAAAGTTATCGCTCAACCACAGTCCACTCTATGCCTATAGAAAGCTGCTTCTTACCCATGGGGTCATTGATTCGAGGACAATCATCGATTCAGTGCTAGCCCTGAAAGAGAGGGCCAGCATGAACCTGCTTTGTCAAGCTCCCCCCCCCCCCCCATTAGTTACGGGCCTTGAATTGAGAAAACAAGCAGCTGCCCGATCTCCTCCCCCAAATAGGGGCCTTGAATTGAGAAGACAAGCCTTGAATCAAGGACTAGTTTGCATTGCTGCAATGTATATTTCGAAGATTCCTGATGAGGAGCACTGTCCTCTGCCTCACAATATGCCTCTGCGCCTTGGAGGCTGCCTCTACCACAGACCGCATGATGGACGTTTGCCACTGATGAGGAGTCCACTGCCAGCACAAGTCACATGGACTATCCTTATTGCAGACCCTGCCACTCCTATGCATGCAGGATGGTCATCCCAAAATACCATCCTATAATGGTTATGATCCACATCCAAATTCATGGATCTAACTGACAAGACCCTGTATAAACGTATTCTGAGATATGACCAGTTCCCAGGAACCTATTAGCTACCTCAAAATGCACAAAAAAGCCACAAAAGTACTGAAAAGGTAAAAGAATAATGTGAATTTCCAGCTAAACGTGTCCACCAAAGATGGACACCACAGTAGGAAACTGGTTTGCTCATGCATGCTATTATGCATTACTACTGCCAGGGGTGCTGTGCCATACTACAGGGCCTAGACGGCAGTCTCTGCAGCAGCATGGATCTGCACTGGGCCCACAGAAAATGTATGGAAGCTCTGGCAAAACACCTTAAGTGTGTGGAGAGCAGCTTAAATGACTTATGGTGTTGCAATGGGTCATTAATTGATCATTACAGCATTTGAGGATGTTTCCCAGCGTTACATAGCACTAGCCACCATTTTGCCAGCATTACATATGCTGCCTAACAGTGACCAACACTGGGGAATGCTGAAGTCTCATTGACCCTCTTCGACCCAGATCTTTGCCAGTACCAGCTAACCTTTGCAAGCTTTAGCCCATGTTTACCAGCATTTGGACATTTCTCATGCTGGCAAATGCTGACTAATGCTGGGTAATGCTATTCACTGCTCCTCAGTGACAAACTGATTGGAGTACTTGAAAAATTCGAATTCAGCTGGGCTGGAATTGAAAGTACTCAACAATACAATGAAACCTGTTCTGACAGACTGCCCATAGGACAAGCTAAAAGTGGTCATATATGGAAAGTGGCCTCAATAGAGATTCCAAAATGTGAAAGATGGAAAAAAGGGACATGGTAAACATGGTCTGAAAAGGAAGGTGGACTTTCATTACAGTGGCCTCTTATAAAACAGGTTTCACTCTATGTAGATATGAAAAAGGGTTAAAATACATGTATACAGCATGATATTTTGTTCTAAACTTGGTAATTATGTGTATTTTATTTGTTTTAAACAAATAACACAGGTGACGTGTACCTCCACACAACAGTGCTTGCTGTGTCTCTGATGTTTGTATATCTAAATTGCTGTGTATGGGCTGGCCCTGAAGCACATAAACACCACAGTTATCTAAGGCAACAAATGCCTTTTCACAACTAGATTGAGGACTTGTTCTTATTCTTCCCCTTATTGTGTAAATGAATTCTTATAGTTTCAATACACATGCTTCTATTCAAAATTTAGACTAGGACAAACACCTCAGGTTTCAATACCTGTTCACTCCATACATGCTTGGTACATGAGTGAAAGTTTTCTATGCCCACTTTGACTGGAATTGCCTGAATAGCTGTGTTGTCATATAGAGTAGTCCCTGTCCTGAGTGATCACCCTCACGTGGGAGACAGCTTTTCAGATTTTCTCTCTATATTTCCCATAAATTTATCTGTCATGAAAGACCAGCTGTCTCAAAAGACTCTTTTTGGTCACTTTTGAGAAGATCTCTGGTGACAGGGACCAGTGTACTTTATAATGGGAACTAAAGAACACCTTTACTGATTTGCATCTTGAGACTGAAAACGTCCACCCATGATATTGTTCTTCCCTCACTTAAAGGCCACCTATTATTTTGTTTTGATTTCTGACAAGTATCCTATGTTTGAACTTTCTTGATACAGCCATGACAATATGAACAGTCATTTTACATAATCTACATGTTTGCATGTCATTGTATAGTCTACCTACCAAATCACTGCCAATGATGGGAGAGAATGGCATGTACTTCGGGGGGGGGGGGGGTATCCATTGCAATGGAGAAATTATATCTACGAATTAAGCTCAGAACAGAGGTATCAATACCATTTTCACCTTACGCACCCAGGTGTCTGCTTGCAGGCTGGAATACCCTTTTCAGGTCTTTCACAAGCTTACTCCAAAGGTAGGAAACTTTGTAACGTCAAAATCCATTGCTCCGGAGCACTCAAAGGTATAATGCAGAGTTGATGTGGATAACTTGTTTGGGTAAGTTTATGAAAGGATGAAATGCCAAGACAAAGTATCCACACACACAAAGAAAAATACTCACCTGTGACAGCTGTCAGTGAAGTTTCTGTGCTTTTCCTCTCACCACTTATGCTGATGATTTTGAGAGTGTATTTGGTACCCGGTGTAAGGCTGCAGAATGTGTAGGTCTCAGCATTTTTTCCCATAATCTGTTTCGACATCTCAGTATTTCCACTTGAAATAATGAGCTCCACTGTATCATATTCCACAGTTGGCGTGTTCCTCCACACAACAGTGATTGATGTGTCTGTGATGTTTGTGTATCGAAATTGTTGTGGTTTGCCTAGCCCTGAAGCACATTAACATCACACTTGTCTGAGGCAGCAAATGCTTTTAAACAACTAGATTCAGGACTAATTCTGATTTGGTTCCCTTATTGTATAAATTTGTAAAATGAAGCGTGGGTCTGTCTCTGTCCTTTTGTGCCCTATTGTCTGACCGCATTTGCCAATTGAGTGGCTCTTCAGCAACTAAACATTTCAACGGCTGTGGCATGATACCGTTACAGCAGTTACAAGATACAAATCTTTATTTCAAGTCGGTACATTGAAAGTTACAGAAAATTAGCCAGAAGCTATCACAACGGACCAAAAGAAAAAATTAGCCCAGGCTAAAATTAATGTAGACATGAAATAAAACAGATTGTATATTGAATATATTATTACAGAAAAAGCACTAAATATTATTCAGAGTAGGCAGTTGCCAGCCATCCAGATATTCAGATCGCAGTGAAAACAGATTGTGTATAAAATATGTTATCACAGAACAAGCAATAAAATTATTCAGAGGAGGTAGCTGCCAGCCGTCCAGATATTTAGATTGTAGTGAAACTATTGACAGGCAGAACAATTGCAAGTGTTATAAAATTCCAAGTTAATATCAGTTTTTTTTTTTTTAATTCTGAGAGGGTGATGGCATTTTTGTATCTTTGGGGTTTTTGTTCCAAATTTTGACGCAAGATATCTCGGAGAATTTTTTTTCCAAAAGTGTCTGAATTAAAAGGAAGAAGATACAAATATCTAGATGACCGGAAACTCTTATTAGACTGGGTTTGTAAAAACATATTCTGAGTGTAGTCTGGACCGTAGCTTACTAGGGCCTTATACGCTTCTGTGGCCAGGGAGCATAGTCCTCCTATAGATAAAGTTGGCAGTCCTGCCCTATTCAGAAGGGTATAGTAGTCACTAGAATGGTCGTTATAAACAAAACGAACACCTCGATCCTGTAAGTTTCCCAACTTTTTGGTAAGATTGGTAAGGGTACCACCACAAAAGTGCAAGAATACAGGATATTTATAAATATTTAAAGAATAAAAGACATAAAAATCAAAAGTTTGGAGGACTCGTCAAAATATGAGTTGATGCATCTGAGAACATTTATTTGTCTGGCTGCTTTTTTATAGAGGGAGGTAATATGAAGATCAATTTGAGCTTGTTGTAAATTTCTACACCGAGCAGTCTTACATGATCTTCTGACTTGATAACCTCACCTCCAATACCAAAATTGATGTTGCAGGAGTCTCTCCTGGAGGGGCAATGGACAATAGATTGAAAATCATCAGGATTTGCAAGCATTTCGTTTTGTGTAAACCATTGAATGGACTCCTCAGATTTATGCTCAAGAGTGAGATGCAGACTTTCAGGGTCATGGTGACTGAAGGATAAAGTGTTGTCATCCGCATAGTAGTACAGATGACAACCCTTCATCATAAGATACATGTCATTAATAAAAATGCTGAATAAAAGTGGTCCACTAAACTGTAAACCGTATGCTTTCAGCTTAGCTAGAGCAAATGTATGGGGTAAGCAGTCATAGGCTGCTGACAAGCGCATAAGTATTGCACCGACATATTTGTCATTATCAAGTTTTCTTCTCCAGTCCTCGGTGATTTTCATAAGTATGTTATACATATGTTTGTTATGTGATAATACAGTACATTAACAACGATAGACATTGCTAACAAAGGGTTAGGCCTGACGTCTTGACCAAGCTTCAGTGTTTGCTATGACATACAAAACGTCACACCTGCCTTGTCCACTGACATGATGGGACAACATATATGCAAATTGCATATAAATTGTGGCGTGCCCTGGTCTCCCAAATGTATTTATGGGAGAAGGCATCCCCAAGTGTCATATCTTGTCCTAGTGACCAACGTTTGCCCAGTTTATAAAGGAATTAAGGTGGGGCAGGGAAATGGTATTTGCTCAAATATGTTTGGAGATATACAATAAAGTATATTTCTTGAATGATCATAAAATATAGGTATGTTAGTTCAGAATCCCTAAAGAAATGCAAAGAAGCTGTGAAATGAGAGCTATTGAGTACTCCCAGCATTATACATTCTGTGATACTTGTGATAGAAAAATAATGATTGTTGTATAAATGTTGCATATTGGGAACTTATTGATCTTACTGGACATCATTTAGGGTTGCTTACATTCAGCAATCTTAGTTTACATAATTGTATGATGATATTTAAGCACAATAAATTAGAGAGAATGTCATCTCACCATATACCTCTACTAATTCAGAGCTATTATTTATCGATTGACCGCTAAGTGGTGATAGATACACACAGAAACTAGTGTAAATGCCTCTCTTGTAGATGCGTTATTATCATATCCAAACCGTAGTCCTAATGAAACAAATCCAAGTCAATTCCGACTAAAGGCAATGTTCCTTGCTATGTATAGCTAAATCACATAAATTTATAGTTCTGCTGTTCCGAAGAGTCCAAAACGTATGTCCAAAGGTCCATAGGGTCAAAAAGCCATGTCAAGTTTTAACATGACAAGAAGGCAAAAAAAAATTGTTAAAATTATAGGCCTATTTCAGTAAATCTTGCTTGAACATGTGCATCATTCATGTGCATATAGGACCCCACAATTTATGAAAAGGGACCCACATCTGCAGCACAGCAGCGCATTTGCAAGCACAGCTTCTCAATTTGTTGAAAATATCAATAAAATTCCGCATTTAAAAAGTACTAGTTGCAACCAGCATTGCAACAATGATCAACACCCATACATGTCCACAGAGTGAATATTTCTAAGTAAGGGTCATTTTTATTTTTAGAATTATTATTTTTTGAGAGCATATCAAGAGGATAAATTTTGCAAGCTATTTGAGTAGTTTCTCATGTTTATGCAGGTAATGGATAATTGACTACTGTAAGAGTACAATCCTAACTTTGTGACAAAAAACAAATCTATTACATTATTAGAAAATTGAGCATCTAAATCAAGTAAAAGGTCTTTTTATTTTCCAAATCATTCTTCGAAGAAATATCAGGAAGGTAAATTGGTTGAGCTATTTGAATTTTTTTTTCATTTTAATGCAAGCAATATTGTCAATATATCTAGCATTTAATGCCACTCGGTTTGCTGAAGGAAGGAAACAATTTCACATGAGGCAGTTGTAGATCTTAACTGGGCTAGTTTATCTGTTTGTCTAGTGTTGTTTGCATTTTTATTTTTATCACAAGGGATAATATTACACAGGTATTCCATAGGCTTTGATTGTAAATTTTTTGTAGTTGGGTCAACTTACTAATTTTGCTTCACATAGTCAAATTCAGAAACAATGTTTTTTTTTTCATACCGCCTTTTACAGGAGCTAGTTTACATAGCAACGCATATAACCCAGGCAGTTTCAGATGAATGCTTTGTAACCGCTGTGAATCTGCTTGTATACAGCCACCCCAGACCGTGCAAACATACTCAATCAAAGGTCTCATGAAGCATATGTAAATCATCTCAAAAGTCTCTTTAAGTGGTACTTTAGACTTTCATAGAACATTTTGATGTTTGCTAGCTTTCCCAAGACATATTCTGGATTGTCATTCTATTAGTAATCAGATCATAATATTATACCTGAATGCTCACGCTAACCTTTTTTTTTTTCAAGTTGTAATTTTGGAAGATAAATGCATGGTTATCGACTAGATTTCTTTTTCAATATGTCTGCATTGAATCAGTTATAATAGTGTTAAATGTTACGAAGCAGTCAGTGGACCCGGAATTAATTGAAGACCATGCTTCATTTTATATATCAGCAAGTAAGATTGGACAGTTTTTTGTCTAATATAGAGGGATGTTGTCAGCAAAGGATTTTATCTTGCACTGAACAATGTCTACATTTATGAATAAAAGAAATAACAGTAGAGAGCCTTGAGGAACACCTTCATTTCTGGTACACTAATCTGATGCTCTTTGACGGCAACTAGACAGATAATAGTGGAACCAATTAAGTAGGGAGTGAGAGATTCCATTGTGTTCAAGTTTATGTAATAGACCTTTCTGCCATGCACAGCTGGATGATTACTGATATCCAGAAAAAGCTACCTTCACTTCCTTTGGGAGATCAACAGCTCAAGATAATTCATGATACAAAAGTATTTCAAGGTTGTTTACAGTAGCATCCCCAGGCATAAATAAATGCAGACTGGCTGGACGAAACAAGTAAGTTTCCACTTACAGATTGAAAACAATGCTTCGAGCTAATAGCTTTACATGCAAGATATGTTCTTTTGAAACTAGGGACATGGAATAAAGTATTTTATATTCATTATTTATTTCCCTCTGGGGCCCTCATATAATTGATGCACAGTGAAACTAAATATACACTGAGTACCTGAGTTCATGTGCACAATTCATTTCAAAACTGTTCCAGATGGGCCATAGCCGCTAAGATACCCCAACCGGGATATTAATTTGCTAATCATGTTGGGTCACATACAAGGCCTTAGAGAATAGAGCAGCGATATTACTTTTCCCAAGTTGGCCTTTCAGGTACTCAAAGCAATACTGGTGGAACCATTTAAAATGTATCACCAGGATGAATAATGAGCTGTGAAGATAACTATTACATACTTTATGTTGCCCTTTTCATGCAAAGGTGTGATATAGGCTCGTTTCCAGGAGCTAACAAAGGTTTCCTTGCAAAATGATAGATTAAGTTGTTTTGTCAGAAAGTCACAAAAAGGTGGCATCCTCTGCCATAATGATTAATCACTAACCCCATTTTAGCTGGTTGTCTTTGTGACATTTACACTTTAAATATATCGTGCACATGTTCCCCTATCAGAATGGATTGGAATCCAGTCTTATGACTGGTGATATTTGACAACAAGTAGTGTACAGGCTGTAAAGAAATCAACATTAACCTGGATGGGAAAAAATATTGAAAACTTCAGCCTTGTGGATTAAGGCAGGATAACCAGAAGGTTATTTGTAGTTCATCAAATGTTTAACACTTCGCCATCAGGCTTTGTTTTTATGCTTGTTATTTACTGTAAACATTCACTAAGTTTAGCACAGCAATTTTCTATGATCATTTTTAATTGCTCCTGGTATTGATTTCTAAGAATATTAAGAATATTACACAGATTTACATTTCTCTTTTTATCTTTAGCGGAAGTGATAACTGTCTGATTTTACGTGGTTAGGCCTATTTGGTTAGGAAAAACTCTGTATGTTAATAAAGTATATTTCAAAGGTACGGAGGACCAGCTTAAAATAACCAGTTGTCTCATCATGGGTGAGTGCCTGTCTTAAGTTGGAAGTGAAATTTATTTCTAAATTTGGCATAGGAACATGAATTTTGACATCTTGGAAATGCTTGAATCTCTGCTGTCATTGTTGGGGTGGCATTTATGGATATGGCAAACGTTTTTTCTGAATTATTTGATACTTCAAAGAGTATATTGTGTGCATAAATATTTGTTTGCCATAGTAGAGGTTTGAATTGTACCAAATTAGGCAACAGGGACAGACTGCAATAAATTGGCCTGGTGTCCATTGTTTGGAGGTATTGAGAAGAGATACAGTCCAGTGTTCTAAACATTCAACAACATTATCAAATTTAAAATAATCAGGCAAATCACCTTGTTTAACAATTGTCAAACATATCCATAGTACATATGTTTTCCGAATTAAGAGTATATATACAGCAACCACATAAGAATATCAAATACAATTTTGATTCTAGAAAGCTCAGGGAAATGAGGTATAGTTGAGAAATAATGGTCCACACAAATTGATGTTGTAGCCGGTATTCTCGTCATTCTAGTGTGCTGTATAATGTTAGGTACTGGTGTTGCAAGTGTAACAAGCAAACTACAAGAGATGAGTGAATGCAGTCACTAATCAGTCTAAATGTTTTATTGAAGTAAATGATCATGTCTATCCATGTTCCTATCAATCACTGATAGGCAGTCATAAACTGTTGACACCTCCTTCCTCTAAAACATTTAAAACATACTTGCTCCATTTCATCCTCCTCAAACTACATGAACTGGGAGAGAAATGGCTCTCTCAGAGACTCACAGGTATGTAAACTTTACTTGCGCAAATTACCCTAAATTTGTGAGCGGAAGTAATTATGTTTGATAATGTTGGTTGCAGCATTTCAAGAAGACCTATTCTCTTGAATAGGCCTTTGAATGAATTGGCACTTATGCATAAGGTAATAGTGTAAAAAAGAAAAGGAATACACATAGTCTAGCTTATGAGATAAGTTGAATTTAACTCATTGATATTGTTGTATGTGGAAGGTAATTTATATATTTTGGCCTTTGATTAAGCATGAGGCTGCACAGTGATATAGGTCTACTGATGCGATTGGCTCGCCAGTGACTGCACATTCACCTGTCCTATGGAACCAAAGTAATATGAGCTTAACATTTTCTGCAAGAGGATTATGCACCATGAAATGACAAATCACTATCTGTGACGGGTGAGAAAGAAGCAAACCATGCATAATGATATGTTAAATTGCAGCCCATGATAGATCAGAGTTACGGCAGCCTTCCAGTGTGGAGTGAAGATTGTGCAGTGAAATGCAGATATTAAATATAGCAATATGGAAGCACCAATCATTGGCAGTGCCTCAGTTGGCATTATCAATTAGCAATAAACCTGTTTGTTGATAGGTGTTACTTAAATGCCCAACACAAACTTATTCTTCCTCAATTTGAAGATATATGCATCGCTGCAATTTTAAAGTGTCCTATTGTCACACACAATCACTGGAATACATCTTGAGAAGATGTGAATATCCTAAGCTTGGGTAAAAACATCAATTATGTGCTACTTAACTGCAGCAGACACACAAGCACACAAATAAGAACACTTACTTGTGACAACTTCCCGGATGGTCTCTGCACTCCTTATCTCACTGCTGATGCTGATGATCTTCAAAACGTATTTGGTACTTGGCATCAAGTTACAGAATGTATAATTTTGGATACATTTTGGTAAAATCAATTTTGGCCCTTCATTCTCCCCATCTGAAACGTATAACTCAGTTGTATCATATCGTCCCATAGCAGGATTGCTCCAGCACACAGTTATCGCTGTGTCTGTGATATTTGTCGCTCGAAACTCACATGGTGTCATTGGCTCTGAAGCACATAAACAAAACATTATATGAGAAGGTGATTGTTATCACCAACGACATTCAGTCCCTGCGATATCTGGCCCCAGTAAAGGGTCAAGAGGCCGTTGAGCATTCTGTTCCAGAGGTATATGCGAGACAACAGCATTTATTGTCGCTGACTGGCTACTAACGAGGCATATCACCGATACAACCACACCTATGTGCAAACACATGCCACTTAACGTAATTAAAACAAACAGGGTTTAAAATATTTGACAGATCAGGCTTTGCTGCAACACTAAAAGCACACATGCATTGCACTGTTAACAATTTAGCCCTATTTGGTTATCTTTATGTCCCAACGTATGCAGTCTACTACAATTTTCTTCTGTTGCTGAAACAGTTACATATACCTACTCAACCATCATAAAAAGACAATATAAAATGTACAAATATATTTCGTTTTGCTTCTTCAAAAATGGCTAAATTATATAAACAATACAACAAATTGTAAATTGCTATCATGTTTCAACAGAAATGTATACAAAGCATGCTGCTATTGGAATAGGCTTACAAGCCTCTCTATCAGTTTGGCCCATAAGGACACTTATTTCAAATTTGAAGTAAATTAGATTGTTAGATTATCAGCTAACTTCAGAAAATCAAGTTCATGGGAGGAGCAATAGATGGAAAGCTGACAAAAGAGATACAAATTATAAACTATGTTTTTGGTTGATACTTAGACATAAACATTAATGACTTATTAAGCATCAGTAATAAATACTTTCGAAATTATATTTCACAAACATACCGTGGTGGTTTGAAATTGAAGAAAATTACAAGGAATGGCATGGAATGCTCATTTCTAGATATAATATACTGATAATAGTGAATAAAAGTTTATATTATATGACAAACGTGGTGAGTTTGATACAGTAGATTACCATCAGATATCTAGTGATGTTCCACTTTGGTCAGCTTATAGTCTTTTTGTAGTCACATTCATTATCTCAAAAATAAGTTGAAATCTCCTTTAAAACGTCTTGCAAAGTCGGTGACACAATGCCCTACCCAGAAAAATGGGCTGAAGAAAATAATTGACAGTTTGTAACTTTTATTCAGTATACGTGAGTGCAGTGAAGAGTTCTACCTGACAGGGCTCCTTAATATGCCTACACCTAAGGCATCCTTTACATTACTTTGTCTGAGTATGTATATGTGCGTGTATGTGATTTAACTCTTTAGACCCCTTTCTTCACACAATGTGTCTTTGGGTAGTACAGATAGACTCATATCACAACAGCTCTATTGGACGTTTAATGGTTTTCTTTTTGGGGTGGGAACACGCAAACACACACAGGAAAACATATATGATATGTGCCTGTTTTGAACTTTTTTTCCAGGAAATTCAATCCCAAGCTCTCTGAGAAGCACACACCATTCACATGGATTGATCTAAAATAATTCATGTATATTCATGGTCTCCGAATCATTGCTACCTGGAGTGTAATATATAATTCCTAATGATACACTTCAACTAAGATAAAAAGTTTAGACAGAGCTATATTTTTGCAACATGACCCACTCACTGACAGTGATGTGAGAGTGAGAAGTATTTTTATGTATGAGGGAAACTGTGCACTGAAATGCAGAAATTGCATGTACCAATTAAGGGCAGAATATGATTGTTGAAACACTGTAACCTCAGGCTATCAGATGTTGGCCTGCAGGCTCTAATAATAATAATAATAATAATAGTAATAATAATAATAATAATAATAATAATAATAATAATAATAATAATAATAGTTTGTCTAACCTTCGCAAACGGAGAAAGTAAAATACAGACAAAATGTACATCAAAATGATATGACAATGACTCAGTGTGTACACAGGAATAAGAGATAAGAGACAAACCAACATAAGTATAATAACCAAATTAAAACATATACAGACATCGTTAACTTCAGCTCCCCTCATGCAGGTGATGTGGACCAGGCTTGGTGCACGTCGTCACCCAGCGGGTCACGCACCGGCACCAAGCCAACCCATGACCTGCAGAGCAGCACGCTGCCTAGCCTGGCCACACTCCCAATGCATACCACCGAAATCACATGTAATATAATGCATGACGAGATGGCCAACCTCAGTCCAGCAAGCTGTAAAAGCCCTTGTCTGCAGTCCTGCCATACTCAAAGGGTTAAAATGCTCTAGTAAGCAACTTAGTAAGGAGATGTTCATGGCTCCAAAGTTGAATTTAAATTTCATGCATAATGAAATAATGCAATGAATCCACAACACCATCTAAATAATAATGTCTCGGTGGAGAGCACCGGTGTATGGCAGCTTGCACTGGAGACACACCCGCATGAATAACTCTGTCTAAAAGTGATCTAGGGACTTTTGTTTCCATACAATACACAATTTACTAGCATATCACACGTTAGAGTCCAAAGAGGGCTGTTCACACAAAATATACGATTATAAAAATATGACGTAATACCTTTTGAAGTCTTTCACGACCTTACTCCAAAAGTAGTAAACTTTACAAACTCAAAGGCCCCTGATCAGGACAACTGAAATCTATACATCAAAAGTAAATGTGAATAATATATGTTTGAGTAAATTTATCGAAAGATATTATTAAAAACAACTACTCACTTGTGACAACTGTCATTGAGGTTTCAGTGCTCCTCCTCTCACCACTGATGCCAACAATTATGATAGTGTATTTGGTACCTGGTGTCAGGGTGCAGAATGTGTAAGTCTCAGCATCTTTTCCCATAACCTGTTTTGATATATCAGTGTTTCCACTTGAAATGCTGAGCTCCACTGTATCATATTCCGCAGATGACGGCTTCCTCCACACAACAGTGATTGATGTGTCTCTGATGTTTGTGTGTCGAAATTGTCGTGGTTTTCCTGGCCCTGAAGCACATAGACATCACAGTTATCTAGGTCATCACATGCTCTTAACAACCAGTTTTAGGACTCATTCTTATTTGCATCCCTTATTGTATGAGTAATCTTTTAACAACCGATTGTTCCACTGCTGGTTTTTGCCACTCGGGTCAACAACAGTTCATGGTGCATATTAGGTACTTATTGATCTTACTGGACATCATTTACAATTGCATACATTCAGCAATCGAATATTATGTACAAGTACAGGGAATGTAAGCAAAAGAAATCAGAGAGACTGTGAGCTCACCTTAACTCCTGATTAGCTCACAGCATTCATCTGTATAATTACAGGTATGTGGTAGGAAATGCAAAAAGAAATTAGTTAAGTGCTTCTCCCACAGTAGTGTTTTCAATATTTCCTTTGCATGTACAAAACCCTTCACACTTGTGTATAAACAGTTCAGTAAAACATGTCATAATCACAATATCCAGCCCAACGATGTGAACAAGATGACATACTTTTTCAAGAGTTTTTTTCTGCACTTTTCAAATTGAAACTCTACGTCGTGTAAGTAACCAGCATAGTCACATGCTAAAATTGCAAACAAACCCTTCCATCTGTGAATGTGTTCAAACCTTGATGAAATGATGTAAAGGTATGTTTAGGTTGTGACTTTTGCGGGTAATTTTGCATACGTGTGACTCTGAAAGCGTCAATTAAAATGCTGGTTGAAGGTCACACCTAACTAAGAGTTGTCCATGTTGCTCTATACCTAATTTGATGAAATAAAAGAAAATTTTTAAATTTAGAACTGAATCCATGGCATACGCTCTGTGGCTGGGACTCCACCTCACACACGTAGTTTCCACTCCAAATAGAGGAGACCCCTCACTTGAATCCATGTATTGAGACAGCTTATGAACACTCATTTTTTATTAAAATAAACCAACTGAGATCTTTGGAAGTGAAATATCGTAACTTTATAACAATATTGGGTTATTTCCAACAGATTTTCTTGAAATACTTTATCACCCATATGTCATGGTATCTTAATTTATTCAAGATGACTATTACTTTGAAAGCAAAATTTTGAAGTCAGAACAAGTTCAGCTGTTACATTAAACTTGTAACAAGAAGCATTTTAATTAATATGTTGAGATACATCAGGGTTCTCCCTAGAGCTCTACTACCCTCTACATTACTAGCAATGGGACTGACAATTGACCACTTCAAAATGAAAATCGCAAATTTTAATAACGATGTTCCTGCCATTAACATGCATGGAACTAGGTTTTGTTTAGATTAGATTGTCCATAGAGTGGCATCACCATGCAAGCAATTGATTCATTGCCCCCAGACTGACATTAAGCAATCTGCCAATCACAATTGCATGCATAAATGATGTTCAATTTTTAGCCACGGAAATTGGTCATGTAATCCAATTGCAATACCATTTTGCTTCTGCTTGGTTTCTTAGTAAGATCCCATTATTTGGTGCCAATAGAATTTTTTCGGCATTTTTGATGTTCAAGAAAACATTTCGTCCAGCTTGGGCAATACAGAAAGAACTAGGGTCCATTTGGTGAGAAGGACTGATGACTGTGGTACTTTTTTTTGTTATGTAAGTATATTCCCTAAACATGTCTTCCATGCTGTAAGGCATAGTGGTTGTCAGTTATGACATGCATTTCCTTCGTCTCTCCAAACAATTAGCAAAGACTAATGTAACAATATATATTTATCTCTTGCTTGCCATATGTGTATTTTACTCTAAGTTATTGAGAGATACAGTGTAATACGTTCAACAAACTATCACAGAGGTTCAAGTGTCTGTGATTGTGTACTTCCACTGGTCCTCATTAGCCCATTCAAATTGATTTACCTGCCACTGATGACCACATATAAAAAGAGACAGCTTTTCACAGTTCCCGTGGATGGTCCCTTCATAAAGAGTATACTCTATTGTTTTGTGGACATTGTGTCTTCTGAAAGCTTTTGTTCATTGTGATTATATTCACATCTGTTACATACCTTGTACAAATACTTTGGATACTGTGGAATAAAAAGCTTATGAGTTATGAACTTTGAATAACTAAATATTCATATAAACAGTTTTTCCTTGCACTTGCCATTTACTGTTTTCATGTTCTTTGGCGTATTACGTACAATATATAGAGGTGTGCATCATATTTAAGTACATTGGAGCCATTTATGTGAACGTTATAACCTGAGACAAAGCCGAAATGCTTCACATGAGGGACTCTCTGATCCGTTTCAAGTGTGTGCCACCGCCTCCTTATTACTATTTTCTTTAGTGTAATAAAAACCTTTGAATGGTGAACCTGAGCAAAGGAATAGCGGAGTAGAACTCAATATTTGTAAACACTCCCCTTGATGGGTCAGAGTTACAATTACTGATATGCACAAATAAATAATAAACCAATGAAATATAGTAATTGTATGTTCTATTTTGAAACAGCTTGTGAGTGGGAATGACTCATTGATCTCAGTCAGTTAGATGTTGGTGTGCAAGCGCAAAGGTGCAGAATTAAAGTATGACTGGAGCATATACTAAGCGAAAGTAAAAGCTTCATAAGTTCAATATTCCGCAACTTTAGTGGGTCATGCAGTCAGCCATACTCACATTAGTACATCCGTAGATGTAAATGACATGACGTAGAGTGTATATAGGAAAAGTGCTGCTCCACTAAGCATCACACACACACACACACACATAGACATACACACTACTACTACTACTACTACTACTACTACTACTACTACTACTACTACTACTACTACTACTACTACTAACTTTGCTACTACTACTAAATATGATAAATAGAGTTTTACATGACCTAGAGTAAGTTACTAACTTTCTCTCACAAGAGATCGTTCTTGGTGGGCAAAATCACGAGTGACTGCATGTCACAGGTAATTTTTTTTTGACCAACAACGATCCCAAGTGAAAGAAAAATAATAACTAACTCTTAGTTATGTGAGATTTTGTTTATTCTATGTTTAATTGGATTTTCATAACAAAATATGAGCCCTAGGTCCACTTGAAATCCCACCTGGTGTGCTGTTTTGTATAGATTCCTCATAGTTATTCAACGTCACGTGATAAGCATCACTCACGTACATTTGATTTTTTTCTATGTGTTAACTACTACGTCCCTCATGCAGGCGCATCAAAATTTAGCTGTAGCAATATTTATGTCATGTGACCTACAGTGAATAACTGCTTTTAGATTTTAATTATTAGCCCCTAAACATGATGATGATGATGATGGTGATGATGATGATGATGATGATGATGATGATGATGATGATGTAGTTTCCACTGGCGTATATCACACTTGGCGTACCCCCAGGCTCTGCATATGTTGCCACAGTCATAATCATGGGAGTCTTTATAATTAGGGCTGCCTTCTCCTTCCCCTAAACTCAGTTGACCACTGTGGATTCTACCTCCCTAGAACCCTGCACACTGCATCTCCTTTACCAGGACTTCACTGAGAAGCCCTCAACTAAACTAGCTCTACTCTACTTCTTGGTATATTCCCGATCGGCACATCATGCAAAGTAATATCACTTTCTGGAATATTTCGTACTTAGTTTTTGGTTCCTTCATGCCTCATCTATTTGTCCCGCTCTCCAATAATCTCATCCTAAAGTCCTGGTGTTTTGAACACCACCTAAGCAAACGATACAAAGTTTGGTCCACATCTTCCCTACATATTTGGGTCTTCCAATAACTCCCCTCTGCTCTCTTGTTCTTCCTTCCCTCAAGATAAAATTACCGCTGCCCTCACTGGCTTCTCTGTGCTTATGAGCTTTCAATATACTCTTCTGGTCACCCTCTTTTCCACTCCTTCCGGAGTTTTCCTGCCACAACCTTACTAACTTGTCTTCCATGAAGTTTTTGCAAGAGGGGGGTTCATAAAGGCATTGCTCACTCCCCTGTGGTTTTTTTCTTTCAATAAATAAAATTAGTTTAAACCAAGCGTCATCATCACACACACGCACACACATACACACACAGAGAAATACTCACTTGTGGTAATGTTCATTATAGTGTCTGTACTTGTCTGTTTACCACTGATGCTGATGATTTTTAAACTGTATTCAGTATTTGGCATTAGGTTGTAGAATGTGTACGTCTGGGTATCTTTTGCCAGAGTCAGCTTCAGCACATCACTCTCTCCCCCTGAAATACTCAACTTAGCTGTATCATATTCTCCCACTGCTGGCTTGCTCCACGCCACGGTTATGGAGGTGTCTGTGATGTCTGTGTGTTGGAAATTTTGTGGTTTTCCTGGTCCTGAAAGAAGTAAACCTTAAAATTATAAAACTCTGCTAATGTACTTCTAACTATATCCATTTCTTAAAAATATGTTCAGCTTTCAGAGTTTGTAAATTCTGCAATAGAACTTTATTCGGACATACAATGGTGCTTAAGCACATCTATTATGTTGACAGTCACTTTTACATATCTGTTACTTTATAATCACAGTTATGTCAAATGAAACAGAAACCAAAGCAGATTCCAAACTAATTTCTGAAAAAGCTACACAAAATTTGCAAGTTGGGGATATTTGATGTTAGACTTGCTTCAGAAGCTTATAGCTATGCATACAGGTACATAGCTGATCTGACCAGATCTGAGGCATGTTGGATGAACATTGAAATAAACTAGATCTAAATTGTGGGTAGTCATGGCAGGGGCTCAACAGATGGTATTGATGCATCCATTAAACAACTGTGTCATGATACAACTGCCTTCCATCCAGGCAAAATATTTAGAATACCCATGAAGTATATGCATTCATAAACAACACACTTTTTGATAAATAATACTGGCACATCAACATGAAATATAAAGGAACCCTAACAAATCACAAGATCTACTTTTCTTGCGGCATTTCCAAAGTGCATATCAGATACACATGTGTCGGATATATGTTTGGAAAACAGTCCAGTCAAGACCTTTATGATCATATGCTTGCATAGGACAACAAGGGAATACATGTTCATGCACACAGCAATCAACAACGTGACGTTCATGTTGTATCCGTTTTACTAGAACAAACCTTTCACTTCATTATCATATTTGTATCAAATTGATTCCCAAAGTGATCCTATAGATTGTGGTCTGCCTAGTAAGTTAATATGTTGGCATTTGTGGGCATTTTCTTGCAGATTTAAAGCTACGTTTTTAGGGTAATATAATTTCTGTCGCATAAGTTATGTTGAGAAAATTTAGATTGTACAAAACAAACTTCACACGTTCTGGCACACAAGCATTTTTTGTATTTTTTTCTTTTTTTTTTTTTTTTTTTTTTTTTTTAGAGACGTCAACAAGTAGATAAAGTTTATCAGATATAATTTAATAAATCTCATCCAAATTCCTAGGAGCCTGGGGCATAAACTGTTCAGTGAAAAGCAGAAATGCAGTCTGTGAGCCCCAATGAGCCAGTTAACTCGGTTGGTTATATAGGTGTTAACTTCCAAATGGGATATGTCACTGAAAGTCTTTGCCGACCTTTATCTTTATAAAAACGGTCAGAAACTTTGTGAGTTCAATTTCTGCTACTTTCAAGGGCCACCAAGTGGAAATATTCCAGTTTTTAAATCTAGAGTATATGTGAGTAACATTTTTTCATGTCAATTTACCAAAGATATGTGCTGGTGTACTAATGACCTGCACTCACATGCATGCACGTACATATAGAAGCACATATACTCACTTGTGGTAACTTCCAATCTCGTCTCTGCACTCTTCATCCTGCCGCTCACATTAATGATTCTTAAAATGTATTTGGTACTTGGTGTGAGGCTGTCAAATGTGTATGTTTGGATACCTTCTGCCAGGGTTTGTATTTGCTCCAGAATCTCTCCACCAGAAATGGTGAGCTCGGCTGATTCGTATCCCCCTACTGATGGCTTGCTCCACTTCATGGTGATTGAGGAGTCTGTGATATTTGTATGTTGGAAGATATTTGGTGTGCCTGGCCCTGAAGCAGAGAAACAAAACATTTATCTAAAACAACAGCTTTACTTTGTAACTACGTTCCGCCGCCTGCTCCCTGTAAAGGACAAGCCTGTGCTAGCCACCATCCATCATTTCTTTCAATGCTGCTCATATTCCCCTTGCGTCAACAGCGTTTTTGGCGGCAAACTGGGTATTATTATTGTACTGGACATCATGCACAGTTGCATACGCTTAGGAAGTTCATATTACCAGCACGAGCAATGATACACATGCACAGTCTCCTAACATGCCACGGCTTTGGCAATAAAACTGTCCCAGAAATTATTTCCTAAAACAACAGAGCTCTCAGGAGGCTACACGTTAGATGGAGCATTAAACTGCAAAATTCGGATGAAACAATGCCAATTTGTTTGGTATAAAACTGCATAGAGTAGTTCATAGTTTATCTTCAAATGTGATAGACTTTGTTTGTGGTTTGAGGTCTGTAGGATTGATTAACCAGCCTAAAACACTAACAATGAGCATACTGTTGCCAGGCTCACTAAAATTAGAAGTGATTGACAGTTTTGTATACTTACCAAGATTCCAGTATGCATTGTTAACTGTTCTTATTGGTCCTAAAAATCCTAATCTTTTCCATGCTGCATGTATGACACCAAAGTCATACGTCATATCCGATGTTCCAGCAGCATTGATAAGATAAATAAATCAGTCTTTAGTCAGTGAGGACTATTTCAAAGGTTGGGAAGACTGACTTAAAACCACTAGTTGACTCTTATGGGTGATTATCTGTCTCAACTCAGGACTGAAAATCATTTCTTCAAATTGGAATTGGAAGATGAAAGTTGATGTTTCGGTAATTCCTAACTCTCAGCCTTTTGCTGTAAGTAGCTGTGTTGTTGAATTGTTTTGAATATGAGTAATGACTTTCAGTACTAACTGGGAAAGATGTCCAACTACATAATCTAAGACAGTGGTAAGTCTTGAAATTATGCATCCGAAAGACAAAGCACTTGAAGCACTGCTTGGGAAGAACACCATCAGAACAAACCGAAAAATTCACAAAAAGGTTTGAAGTGCTAAACCAGAATACGAGTATTTACTGAGACTATTAGTGAACCACCCGGAAATGGATACAATGTCACAAACAACAGACCTACATAACATTATCTGTGTTCAACTGCAAACGCTCGAGTAAATAGCCTAGCGTTTACTAAAATAAGAACAAAGTGAATAATAATATTCACAAATTAAATATTTAAATTGCCACAGAGCACATTGCGTTCCTCCATCATTTATGATGATATTTTACACCTGATACTTAGTGTCGATTAACCATCTGCATCATCTTTTTTACATAAACTTAAAAGTAATCCATAAGGTAAAACTACCTTATCACTCAGTATTACTTATGGGAACTTTACTGCACTAAGTGACTCAGGTTTGCTTATTGGTGCTTATGCAGAACTTACGTTTTACATACAGGCATAGTAAAGGTGCATTTTGTTCCTATCAATTCCTTATTTAACATATTTTGCCAGACGCGTAGAAAAGCTGCCAGCAATGTCTCCATTTAGATATATGCTATTCATATCTAATGCTGTTAAAGAGCTCTAGCAAACATGAAACAAAACAGAATCCTGTTGTTTTGCAGAAAACGACGGGATATGATAATCAATAGTCAAAGTTAATGCTGGATAATGTTGGGCATGTGACTCGTGATGCTTTACAATCCTTTCCTTCATGTTTCATAAGCACAAGTGTGTGTGTGTGTGTGTGTGTGTGTGCATGTGTGAATTTAGGTCCGTTAAAATTGTCAAAAAAATTGAGATACATGACAGACTTTCAAGACAAACCAGGGCGAAGCAGCTTGTTGACAATATTATTGCTACGCACGCATTTTCCCCACTGGGTATTGTGTATTTTCATTTTTGGATAGTAGAAAGCAGCAGACTAGGAATAGAGGAAATAGGCAAGGTATCTACATACACAGTCTGCCCTGTGGAGACTGGGCACATTCCAGTGAAATCCCACCATGCACAGTCGGCAGATTATATATATATATATATATATATATATATATATATATATATATATATATATATAAACCATTTTATTACTAGATGAGTGTCATGTACACTATCCTTTTCATGTTAGAAATGAAAATCTGTATGGTAAATGTGTTTGGGGTCAGCGTCCATCTGTCCACATTCATTTCACATTTTCGACTTTGTCTCCAAAGCCGTCAGGCATATTCTCTTGAAACTTGCTGGGGATGTACCTCATTAAGTTGTCCACCAAGTTTAAATTTTCGATGTTCAGTAATTTTTGGATATTTATTTTTTTGGGGGGGGGGTTCACTTTTTGGCAAAACCTTAAAATAGATCCTAAACTGCTTTATTTTGAAATTAGCAGTGATGCTTCTTGTTACCCCTGAACCTTAATTTGTGAACCAGGTGGCGCTGCGACTATTTAAATGAATTCTATGTGTGAAAGTTATTCTAAAATGTTTCTCCAAATCCAAAAGTTACTAATGATAGTAGTGTTGCATCCTATAATGTGATGGAAATTAGGAGCCATAATGTGTTTTAAGATATAAAATTCCACATCTGGAAAGGTAATTGGATTGGATGTGCCAAATCTATAGTATATATAGACCATGTCAAACGCTACAACGTTTTGTAATATCAGTGACCTTGATCTATTTTGTGAGTTTACCATTACTGTAAAGTTGAAAGAGCTGATTTTGTAGTGGTAGCGTGTAGCTTGGACATCAATGGCAAAGAGAATAAAGCACTCTGATAAAAAATGCACTGAATTGCATTGTACATAAAACTGTACTTGTTAACCTACTTTTTGGGTCACCGTGACCGAGTAATTTTATTGTTTGGTGCTTGTTCAAATTTACTGTTTTTCTTTAATATCTCGAAAAGTTATTGCTCGATTCAAGCAAACAGACCATGCAGGTTGATGCGGGGCGCATATTTTAAACTGAATAATGTTAAAATCCAAGTTGAAAGTCAAGATCAAGCGGCCAGTTGAAGGTAGGGGTCATCTTTTTGATGCTCTGCACCCAGCATTTTTTAGTTGGGTCCATATAATGTTTAGAAGTTATAAAACGCAGAAAAATCATGTCAACATCAATGTTGGTTCCACCACCTTCAGTATTATGTAATATGCAGGTCAAAATGTGAAAATATTGTGACTGTGATACCGTTCAAAAGTTTCAACTTAGCCCAACATACCTTTCAGGACTTATGGGGGTGTATAAAAATCCAGGTTCCTTATGATGTTAATGGCATCACATACAATATGCAATATAAAGATCAAAATGTGAAAATATTTTGAATACTCCAACATCTATAATTTCTGGCGGATGTTCACTGAAATTGATGGGATTGTGGGGAAGTCAAAATCAAGTTGCTAATAATACTAGTGGCACCACCCTTATTTTGATGGATATTATGAACCAAGATCGTATATTAATATATAGAATTCCTTATGTGGAAAAAAATATTACACTTGCCAAATTTATAGGATGCATAGGCTATGTTCAAAAACTAGATGGTAATATATCAGTGAAATTGGCTTATTACTGTAAGGTCACCATGCCTGTAAAGTTGAAAGAGGTCATTTTGTGATGGCAGGGTGTAGGTTGGACATCAATATCAATGTCAGCAAAGCACAAGGCCCATGGGCCTCTTGTATTACATAATCTGGGTGACCTTGTGTCCCAAGGTCACTGAGGGCATAATGTCAAGGACTCATTCCTTGTTGTCTTGCCACATGCAATAAAATCTATCACAGGAATTGCCGAAAAAGGCTATGATTACATATGGCACCTATTGTCATCTGGTATGACAAATTAGACACTAAAATTTCATTAGCTTTATATGTTCAGAAGCCACTTGAGGACTCAAAACTTTGAAATATATAAATAAAGGTGCAATATAGCCAAGGTGCAAGTAGCGCATTAGGCCCATGGGCCTCTTGTTTTCCATTTCAGGTATGTGTCAGTTAATGCATGTTGTCCTATTGATTACTATCATGTAAGTCAATGGGTTTTGCAATGGAAAATCACCTTTTGACCTTTTCTCCAAAAGGGTCAACAAGATTCACTTCAAACTTGGTGGGACTGTGTCTTGGGTGGCTATCTTGCCAGCTTCTTTCAAATATATATATATATATATATATATATATATATATCTTTATTTGCACTCCATAAGTACACGGTATTCATTATACAAAAACGAGAGTTCAAAATATATTCGATCCTAAGCCAAAATACCTGGGGCAAGAGAGAAGAAAGTCCCATTTCAAATCCATGAGGCAGTAAGGCTCTTATATCGTGCGAAAAGTATTCATAGCGTCAACAATTTCAGTTCTTGTGAGTATTGTGATCAACTGTCCATCTCTCGCTTGGCAAAGTTCCCTCACAAGCACCGCAATAATTACATATTCATCAGTATAATTACCTTCAGCTGTAATTTGCATTTGCTTTATATTCTTAGATAGACTTTCCTTATTGAACGCCACCCTGTTAAGTTTGAATTTTGACACCATGACATTAAACCAAATTGCATGCAGAGGAGCGACTTCCGTTTAAAGCGAGCAATTCACAAGTACGCACCATTTGGTTTGAACTATTAAGAACATTGTGAAAAAAATTAAAGAAACTTTTGTGAATTTGAAGTTCAGCAGGCAAGTCATAGCAAATTTGATGAAATAAATTTCTATGATTATTATTCGGTAGTCTCCAAACAAAGCGAATTGCTTTCGCCATGCCATAAAAAAGGTGTAGATTTCCCTGGAAGAAAGGTCCCATAACTGGGATCCATACATGGCCATGCGATACAATCTGAAGAGTTTGTATCTAGTCTCTAGGAAAACTGTACTGAATTGAGGCATTAGTATATTTACGTCGCGTTGTTTTTTTTTTTTTTTTTTGTTTTTTTTTGGTTTTTTTTTTTTTTTTTTTTTTTTGGTGTTGTTTTTTGTGGAATGGGGAACCTTTTTATCTCTTGACTTGGGACCTATTATAACCCGGAGATGAACACACTCTTCAACCTTTTGAATTGGATAACCTTCTGGCACTAAATCTTCACAGGTGCCTTAAATACCAAATACGACATGCTTAGACTTCTGAGGATTAAATGTAACATTGTAATCTTTGGCAAATTGTGCACAAATTTACAATAATTTTGACATACCTGTGCGGGTTGGCGCTAAAAGAACCAAGTCCTCAGCATATGCTAGTCCACCAGCAAAAAGATTACCCACATGACATCCCCAGCCCGACTGTTTGAGCCTGAAAACTAACTCATGCATGCATACACCAAAAAGAATGGGCTATAAAACCCCGCCTTGTTTGACGCCATTTTTACATTTAAAGGGCATGGAAGTGACGGTTTCCCATTCAACGGATACATGTTGTTTTATGTACATGTTTAATAGGAGCCTCGCTACTATCGGACATAAACCTGTACTCAACAGTTGAGAAAACAGTTTCACATATTCCAGCCTATCAAATGCCTTAGTAGCATCCAAAATTATAAGATGAGTATTTTACCCATTTTTCAAATAGTAATTAATTCATTCATCTAAAACAAATGAACATTGTGTGGTAGAGCTGTTTGATTCAAACCCAAATTGTAGATGTGGGCATTTCAATTTGTCATAATTTTTATTCAGAACTACCCTATCTAGGACTTAGCTTGGGATACTACTCAAAGGCTATACCCCTATAGTTTTCTGAGTCACTGAGTGACTTTCTCTTACTTTTGGGAATTGGATGTATGGAGATATGGAGAAAACCATCAGGGGCGTTACCGGGATTTAACATGGTTGTGAATAAGAGCGACATGTATACATTAAGCATGTCTGTGCCACAAATTATATGGTCCGAGTAGCAACCAATGTCGCCATCACGTTTACCTGATTTTAAATGGGACAAAGCATTTTCCACATCTTCAACAGAGATCGAGTGCAATGAATTACACTCCTTATCATTGCCACACTTCAGCTAAATCAAAGAATCAAATTTCCTTGCAACATGATCATTTCATTTTGGTCATAGGGAATCGAACTCTACAGATCTTCAAATTTATTAGCAAACATGTTGGCAATGTCTTCAGGTTTGGATACGTCGTCCATCACCATCGGACATGAGTTGTGATTGCATTTCATCTTTCTAACCACATTCCAAAAATCACTTTTATATGACTGTCTGTCATGGCCGTAGCAAGTTTGTTGGCCTGCAACATGTCTCTGTTGTTCTTGATATACCTAAGAGCATAGTGGTATTTAAGTCTTGTCTTTCTTTGAAGGTCAGCAATCATACCGTGTCTTGCAGAATTGTTATTGTTCCATATATTGTGCCAAAAAATGCCTGTTTTCTAAGTGGCTCCACAAAGTCATTCTATCCTGGAATCACTTTGGCATGAGAGTTTGAGGAATAAGGTATATGTTCATACTCTACGTTAAGGCATGCATTGATAATATTTTAGTGGAATTGTTGTATATGATCAAAATGATTTTTACAGAATACCTCATTGCACTCAATTGCATCCAATGGTACCTCAATCGACCAAAGTTTAAAATCTAATAACATTTTATATCCAATAAGATTTTCTTCAATCGCAGTGTACCATAGGGGCTTAGGCGGTGTGTATACATTTTGGATACACTCATATTCCAGGGGGGGATATTGAACGTTGTAACCCCCGGAGAATGGTCCGACAGATTGTCGCCTTCATAAAGGCATGTGTATTTCAAAATTCTGTCAAATAAATTATCAGAGACTATGAAAGATGGTCAATACTAGAAGTATCCACATTAATTTTGCTTGAAAAAGTATAATCTATATTTGCAATATCTTGCTCTAGGGCATATTTTTAGGTTTTTGGTTCGAAGAAAGTTGTCCAGGTGATGCTTGTTAAGCGAATTATTGCGTGAGAAGTCTGTATTGAAGTCACCACCTATGACAATATGATCTGTGCCTATTTCATTACATCTCAGTGAAATTTCACTTGACATATCATCATATTCATTATTCACATGGCATATAAACATTCGCAATGATTATTTTAATGCTCCTGTTTGCATTAAAATACCACAGATACGCTTTGATTCAAATTACACAGGCAGGACTTTACATTGAGTGTCCTTTCTCCAAAGAATGGCACACCCACCAAGAGGTCTATCTGTTATAATTTCATGATCTTCCATGCCAGAAATTCCAGTCACATTCAGATTGGGAATATGATGTTCAAAGAGGTCAATTTGGTCATTGAAAAGCCAGTGTTCCTGCACTAACATGATATCACACAATTTTGCAACTTTATTCATGTATTCAAACCTGCCCGTCCCTTGACTGTGAGTATTGTTAGTAGCTATACACTAAGTGGCCATTAAAATATATAAACAGTACTGTGAGTTCATCATTTTGTCTATCAAATTTTATGGAAGAGCCTCCATGCTCTGCTGTCTAGGAGGGACCTCTGTACTTTTACTCTGGTGGGCCATAATGTATCACAAAATAAATCTTGGAATTGGGAAGCGGGAACCTGTAATCTGAAGGATTTCAATTTTGTGCCTGGGTCAGAGATACATTGTAAATTGCGCACTTCAAATCCATTCTTAATCATACAAATCTTCGGTTTTCAGTCTGTGTGTTTGGATCTACCCTATAGATGAATAAGTCTTTGCTTGGATCGGGCGCTCCCTTGAATCGCCAGATATGAGAACGCCCTTTACTTGTGATAAAGTTTTGTCTCTTATTTTCCTGCTTTCGTTGTCTCCTGATCTGGTCGAGAGGAAATTGAAAACCCTGCGACTTAACGGGTCTTGTCCTTTAAGGTGGTCGATTTTCCCAAGAAAATGACACATTGCCATCACTGGCTCCCCAACTAAGTCTGTCAATTGACAAGTGATTGCTGGTAAAATTCCGGGACGACTCTCGAGATAATGAACGTTGCACATTTCTTGTTGTATTCACTTTGTCAGAAAAAGTTTCATAAATAACCTTATGAAGATTATTTCCAGTCAAGTTGACTGGAAAGCCTCTGTTTGTGCCACGATAGCCAGCACGCGCATTACCACGCCCTCGACCACTAAACCCTTGTATTGTGTAGGGGGTATGAAATCATAAGGTGATTCTTGTATGTGATCTAGTTGATTACCCTGATCATCTCGTGGTCTCGGCTGCGCTGTGTCCCTTCCCTCAATAATTGCATTAGGGGTGGCATTTGCGGGTTTGGGAGCATGACTATATTGTGCCATGGGTACATTGTCTAATTGTAGCTCTGATAATGGTATGTTGTTGACTTGAATCTGAGGCATCATAGCTGGGTCAACACTTCGCATAGTAATACTCCAGTGAATTTTGCATTTCTAATGTGTTTTGCTTATTTATTTTGAATCTTTGGGATTGCATGCGGACAATGGCAGGGGCCCTCACACCCTCGTTTGTTCAACAGGTGTCGCTGCGATTTTTCTGGGTTGTTTTACGAATTTTTGTTTGTTTTCACTTTTTTTTGGGAGGGGGGGGGAGACATCTTCAAACCTGTGATGCAAATTGTTCTAATGCTTAGTGGAAATGTAGCTCCAAGTCGGGTTAAACATATATGCTCACTAAGTGGCAATATTCTAGGTTGATGACTTTTATTTTTTTTTTTCGATTTTGGTACCTGTTGGGTAATGCATGCATTCCTATTAATAACTGTGAAGGTCAATGGGGATTGTTCCAATCTCATTTTCAATCTAGCTGGACGTAGTTTACTTTGTGCTGTTCCCCATAGGTCAGATGAGCATGTGCTCCATGGAGACCAGTTGTTTTGGAATTCCTAAATATTTACAATTTATATGACCTGATTCCTGCACAATGGAGGATATCATTTGAAACGTTTGCATTGGCTCTAAAATATAAGCATATACATATTATAAAATCTCATTGGCCCATTTAGTCGTTCCTTGGTTGGAGGGGAACACACACATATATTATTATTATTATTATTATTATTATTATTATTATTATTATTATTATTATTATTGTTGTTGTTGTTGTTGTTATTGTTGTTGTTGTTGTTATTATTATTATCATTATTATTATTACTATTACTATTATCATTATTATTATTATTATTATTATTATTATTATTATTATTATTATTATTATTATTATTGTTGTTGTTGTTATTGTTGTTGTTGTTGTTATTATTATTATCATTATTATTATTACTATTACTATTATCATTATTATTATTATTATTATTATTATTATTATTATTATTATTGTTATTATTATTATTATAAAAGTTATATATAATGTGTATGTGAGAGAGTCTGATATCGGGAATCCATGCAGACCTTTATGACAATATTATCACATGAGGCGTCGGATGATGATGTATTTTGCACTATAAGGTCTCTAGTCACTCTCGTGTACATACACCAATGATGCACATGAACCCAGATAAAACTGCGTACATAAATGTACCCTAATAGACCCAATCAATGCCATTAATTTGTCAGATTGATATTCACTTTTATGTGTCCAATAACAGTTCTGCAGTGATTAACTACTTACTCGTGGAAACTGACAGGGTAGTTTCTGCACTGGTCACCTGATGCTCTCCACTTATGTTCATGATCATTATCATGTATTTTGTGCCTGGCAACAGGCTATAAAATCTGTATGTCAAGGGATCTTTTGCTGAAGTCTCCTTTTTGATGCTAGTCTCTCCACCTGAAATTTGTAGCCCAGTTGATTCATACCTCCCTAATGTCGGCTTGCTCCATGCTACAGTGATGGATCTTTCAGTCACACTCGTGTGTCGAAGATTCTGTGGCTTTTGTGGCTCTGAAGCAGACAGACGTTACAAATATCAAAAACAGTGACAGGGTATGAAAATTTTATGCCGACGTTATGCATATTGTTCATTGTAAAAGATTACTTCATGACTAATCCCCAACATTTGGTGCGGTTGCGGTATGTTTGCTTGATGTGCATATATTATTGCAGCACACAGTGCACTTATTTGTCCTGTTACTGCACACCCTGAGGACCTGCATGCATTATGTTATCTCATATAACCTATAAATGACACTTAAGCACAGCGATTGAGGGTTAGTGTCAAGTCACCTTAGCTACCCCCTCAAACAAATCTATCACTGATATAACTACAGCTGAATAGTGATAGTGATAAAATGTTTTTTACAGATAGAAATAGAAAACAAAAGAAAAAACTCCATCTGAAGAGATCATTTTGACAAACGATCTATAGGTTTTTCTTGTTTTTTACGAACAATTAGTTCCTGCGAATTCGGTCTCCTGCAAACCTGACACTCAAGACCTTGTCGTTACGTCAATTACAAGACTTTGCTGCTGTGTGACAATTAACAACACATATGCCTTGGATTTCCTGGAATTTCTGACACACATGTACTTCCTCTTATAATAATTACAAGCTTAGACTACTTTGCAACAATATAAAAAACATCTGAATTTTCTTCAGGGTATTCACAGTTTCCCACTGTACAGTAGTACGAACTGTATAGAATACTAACATTATTTCCTGTAAACCTAGCAAAAATCAAACAAAATCCAGCAAAACCCAATACACGGTTTCCAGAATCATCCAGGAAGCCACCAAAACTTAGCAAGAGTCAGCAAGATTTGAACCGTTTGGTTTTGTAAGGACAGCGTTGCAAAGTTTTACGAGTTTAGTTGTCTGTATACACAGAAGACAAACATGTGGGAGATTTCCTAAAACATATGATATTCCACTACAGGACACACATATGTTTACACAAACAGAGATACAAGAAAATCTTACTTGTGTAAACTTTCAGTGTAGTGTCAGGACTCTTCCTCTCACCATTGATGCTGGCGATTTTTAACGTGTATTTGGTACCTGGTGTCAGCCCGCGAAATTCGTACAACTGAGTATCGTTTCCCAACTGCTTCTTCTTTAAAGTCTTCTCTTCGTTGGAAATGCTTAGCTCAGTTGTGTCATAGCCACCCAGTTCTGGCGTGCACCACTCCACAGTGATGGATGTTTCTGTGATATTTTTATGTTGGAACCTTTGTGGTTTGTCGGGGCCTGAAGCACAGAGACATTGCAATTATCTAAAGTACTAAGTGTACTCCACATGTAGAGGCCTCATGCATATCTGCCCTCTGTTTAAGACAAAAGCCTCAGCAGGCTTGGATAACCGTTTGCTTCACCATGGTATATGTGAGCCCATTGGCTCGACAGCAGCCATTGCTGCAGACTAAGCACCCAACTATTCAATACGTTTCTTTCTGATTTGCTCTGCAATCTCGTGCTATATGTTAGTAACACTCAAGCATGCTCAACCAGGATACACAAAGCGCACGTCTTATGCTTTTTATTAACAAGGGATATACCTAACATGGTTTGAGACTTTTAGTTTCTATTATTGATCTTTGGTTTTGAAACCTTGTATTATACATAAATTATGTCTGTGCTTTTACTGAACTGTTGGATTTCCAAAAGAGTTATGTAGGATAAATGATTAAGATTTATTTGTCGATAATTCTTATACGTTTTATTCCAAAAAGCACCCTTATGATTATGGGATGGGGTAGTATGTTGGCCTCTTACTTTAAAGCTATAGAAAAATGAGATATTGGGCCTCTTTTTAGCTTGCAAATGTAACTGCTACATTAAAACATAGTACCTATCAGAGCGATGAACTCTTAAGGTAGTCAAGCAACCCTATGTTATGGAAGTGGAATGTAACGGACATCTGAGATCAAGGTACTCCCCCCTTTAACATTTCGCCGATTACGTCCCTAATATCGTATAAGATTGTTCCACAACAGTGCCATCTTCCCGAGAGAATTATTGGTGTATTTGCTTGGCATGGCCTATCAGCAGGAGTTAAAGGTCACACAATATAGATGTCCAATCAGTATCAAGGCTACCAGCTATTGTTTGGCGGCAAGGAAACCAGTGGTACGTTACTGTATTGAAAAATGCATGAGCTGTGCATGCAAACTCAAGAACAAAAATGTGGGAATATATGATAAGGCTTACTATGATATTGCACTTTCTGCACTATACAGTCTTGGTTCCAACGTTTTCAAGCACTTATCCTTGAAACAATTTTGTGTAATCATGCCGTATGACGGTAGCGGCTAATTAAAAACTTTCTCCTCTTCTGTCAACAGCCATTTCAATGATTTAGCTAACTATGCAAGCCCAAATCCACTTAACCCTTTTGTTGTTAAATATTGATAACAATATTTCCCACATTAAAAATTGTTTACCTTATCATTTAGGAAATTGAAACAATAAGAATGAGCAGCATATTTTTAATATACAGTTCAAATTGTAATATATATATATATATATATATATATATATAGCCTGTGTCTAGCTCATCGAACTACGGCTCCACCAAGTCTCAGTGGGATCTACAGACCATTTAGCACCAATAGTGCTCTTTTATGGCCATTCCAGAATGCTTGTGAAATTACAATGATAGTCAAGGGCATTTGATTCCTGAATTAAATTGATTCAATACAAATGTGGCGTGATTTACATTCCCAACTTGACATAAAATAGATTTTGTTATACATAAAAGACACATCTTAACACATGTTTGCCTGGTTGGACTGTCATAGGAAAAATAAGTTCTTTTCCTGTTGAGCAATTTACCCGTAGTGCGACTGCAGGAACATTTTTGATGTTTCTCAATGAATCAAAATGACGTGACATTTGGTGGAAGGAAAATCCGGGTTCGTTTTTACCGAATGTGAGAAAATATATTCTGCAATTGAGGTCCAACACCAGAATCCTTTGTTTGTTTGTTTGTGATACTATTCACTGCACCGATTGAGATACATACGTAACCAGTAACCAGAGGCAATGGTTTAAAAGCTATATCAATCTAGAAATAAAAACTTACAAACGAAAATACTCTACTTCCTCCATAAAAGAGGTGACACGTAAAGTTTCCCAAAACCTGGAAAAAACCTTATCAAGTTACATCCAAGGCAGTTTTAAAGATGGATTGGTTAATAGCTTTAAAAATATGCAATATGTTTTTACACTGGGCAAACTGGTAGCATGGATTCTTGGTAGTCATGGCAAAGCAAAAAGGCAGTAAAATCCAGAACCTAAACAGATAAAAAATGTAAAAAAAAAAAAAAAAGCAAGACACTTTCTTTTCTTAATGCGTAAAAAGCTACTCAATGGTTGATGTTGAAGTTGAAATTTAAAAGAATAACAATAAACCTATGTAAGCATATGAATGTTAAGTGCATAAAAAGGAACAGATGCAAATTTTTTTATCTGTTTTTTCGTGTGTTTGGATGGTAAATTTCGTAATAAATGACGTAGGATATATATATAAGCCACATTTTTTGTCCAAGGTACATATAAAAATACACTTACAATACAAGCTTGGAGACCTTTTCAGGCATTCTGCAGCTCCAGTCTCGCCCTCAGCTTCTTTTAGAATTATAAAGAATTTTCTAATTTCGCTTGCTGATCGTTTCTCGATTATATCAAGCAATATTCCTGCTTTTTCCGAGGAGGTTTGATTTGACTGCAAATACATAAACAGTATTCAGGTGGCTCAAATAGACAACTATGCAGGAGTCATAAAACTGAAAATGTTGAAGACATTTGTAAATCCCTAATTTCTGGTAGTAGTAGCCATTTTCGTGGTATGCTCTTGTCCTGTTTAGTGCATGATGTAGCTTCCAACTACATTTTATTGGGATGGATGGTATTTTATTCACTTCTTTTATATGTATGCACTATGGTTTGCGCTATGTACATTTTCTATACTTTAATTTGATACCTTGATTTTCCATGTAATCAGGAACAGTCCAGACGGAAACTATCTTTAATAGTAACGTGATATATTAGGAAACTGAGTTCCAGAACTTTACTCCTGTATCACAAGCCTGTAATGGCACCATTGATAATTACGACTTCTGTTTTCCCATCACACTATATATTAGCCGATAACATAACACCACTAGCACCACATGTCACCGTCTCTTGCACCGGATTCTAGACATAATGATAAGGTTTGTCGAGCCAAAAACACTTCCATGGGATAGCAGGATGAAGCAGAGATTATGTCCCATCTGTAAATAGAACACTGCGCCAATCTTCACAGTTTTTGTTGACAGTGGACGTGACGTCAATCATGCCATCTCTGCTTGCGTTGAAGATTGAACATAGGGTGCTGGGTAGGTCTCTATGCCTTTATTCAAGCACTATGACGGCGACCTTGGAGCCTGTACCAAGAATATCACAAAATGTCCTGCATCACTCTCGTCATACTGAATGCTGTCACAAATCTGTTTCTTTATTTTAAGGTCCTTATGCAGTGATCTTGACTATGTACAGTTGCTCAAGGATACCCTGCTTCAGGTCGATATTTGATTGTACCATTTTCACCGTGCCATGCTTTAGTGCTACTCATGGTTCCTTGGGACATATCAGTTATCCAGGATACTTCTGCTTGGCTCATTTCATACTCACTCCATAAGCATGAGAGTTTGAGCATGCCTTGTTGGGGAAAAGTGAATAACTTTTGTGGATAATTCACTATGCAAGTTTTGCATGGCCATCTTTGGTACATATTTTGTGCTTCATCTTGCGCTTTTTACCTGGCATGCAAAAACAGTCACAGCAACCTGTAACAGACATGTATTCCGGCTTGCACTGGGCTAGACACGATCTAGGCTGGTTAAGATGCATTATACAGCCCGATGAAATATGACAAGCACATGAGTGCAAAAAGTATCTCCCATATCCTGTTTTGATGTCAGTCTGAAGTGTCGACTTGGTGGTAATATAGCTGTTCTTGTGCTATTGTATCACTCTTATGTCACAACTCGCTGCAATAAATAATCTTGATGTGCTATCTAGCTGATGGTGATTGTATTCGTTATAACTTCATTGGGAAAATTATAGTTCTCTGAATCAACTTCCCTTATTTGATGGTAAGGATTCAAGTTTTTTTTTAGTCGATGGAAGTGCACTGGTGGGCTGAAATATATATGGACCAGTGATCACAGAGGACAGTGACAACTCGATTAGCAACAGACAGTCAGTACATTGTATGTCCATATCAAGAAATAGATCGTGACATTTGGTTTTCAGTTGCTATAAACAGTTGCAATAATCTGGACCAAAATTTTGAACACCGTAACTTCTCTGGAATTCGAATGCAAAATCGACTGCAATATTGAAAATTTACCAGTCTATTTTGCTGGTGGGCTCAGACTTGGTGAGAACCATCATGCTGCAATGCAAATGAACAAAGGTACTCTTAATGCTCTTCCTTTTCGGTACAAAAATGTAATTGCTATCGTGTGCAAGTGAAAATAGCCACCATTATATGTGCAATATTTCTAGTAAACTTTGATCAGTAAGACAAGAATTGTTTGAATTTTTTTCAATATATGTTAAGCGTACAAATTCTGAAGGAAATCCCCCCCCCCCAAGTACTGCTCAGAATACAACTTTTCTTGTAAGAGTTCAATTTGTTTAACTTCAAAACATTTCAATTATTAAGACGCTCTACATAGGTTAAAATATATAATGCCCTTGCTCCATTCACGCACCCAAACTCACATGGTGGAAAAGCATTGATCTCCTTTTTTCTTTCGGGATTTTTTTTTCTTTTGGAATTTATATGTTTGCTCTTTATACAATTGAGAAACGTGAAAAGTTGTGAAAAGAAGCCGAATTCAAAGTTTAAATCTTTTCCAAACTCTATTTTTGTGACATTAATCAAATTTGGAACTTTATTGGAGCTCTGTATCCCAACTATAGCAATGTGTTGGAGAATTTCACTCATAGCAATGTGTTGGAGAATTCCACTCACAGCACAGTATAGTCAATGAAGTATTATATAATAGTTCAGATAGGGGTGACCCACATTCACATACTTTAATACAAAAATGGAGGCCAAGTTGAAAAATAATAAAGAGGCAGGGATTCAAGGGTTACAAAAACATGAACATTCATCTTCCAAGACCAATACGTAGTTTCTCATTTTCGCTCCTGACTTAGGTGGCCACCTAAAAAGGGCAACTAATAGGTTTAAACTGGTCTTCTCAGCGTTGGTATCTGATACTGAAGTAACATCTGATTATTTCCTGTTGTTGTTTCTCCAAACATATTGACTATCATTTAAAGCTTAATATTTTGTCACTTGGGCCTTACATAAAAAGAAATAGATATACTTAGCCGGAAATACTTTTGGTCCACTGACTTGTCACTCAACTGAGCTGACAGCAAAAGAAGAAAGTAAGCCTGCATTGGTTCATTGATCTTTATCACCCTTGACCAATATACACTGTGACTGTGTGTCAGATAGCTCAGCCCACAGCAGAACATGGCCAATGAAGTGACATTCCTTGGTACATTTTTAGGTTTTCGCCTGGTTGTACTGAGCAGAAAGGCAAAACATGTGCCAACTTGTGCCATTGACCCTAATTTCAATGGGTTGGTGTATGATTCTATTTTCTACCTTGTCGTCAATCATATGTTCAATGTCTTGTTAGGAAAATTATTTTTCTTCTTTTTTTTGGATTCCACTATCAAATTAAGCCTTATCCCCTGTATTCTTCTTCATTGGCAACTGCAACCTTTGAATACTCTATCTGTGAATAATGTAACTTTAGTCTTCCAGGTATTTGGTTTTCAGGGTAGAAGAGTCAAAACTTTGTTTTCATTGGGATGCTCTGTACCTCCGAACATGTCTTGAATTCTTCCTATAGTCCACTTATAATTGCAACAGTTTTGTTACAGCAGTACCCGACCTTCACGAAATTATTTTTAAATTGGCAGGCAGTTCATTGGCTGTCCTTTTCAACAAACATTTTTCCTGAAATTAATACCTGGATTTTGCTGCACTCTTATGAATGTTTACAGTGGCATTTGTAATAGATAGCTGGTGGTTTTGTTTAATCTACAACAGGCCGTCTTTTTTCGATTCGATCATCTGTAGCATTGCTTGTTTTGCCGATCTTCTTATAGGAAGAGTCCATCCAAGTACACACCTGTTCAAGTACGTGCACATCCATGATGTGTGTATTGGAGCCTGGATAACAGATTTTAAGTTAGGGGGTAAAGTGCAAGTAACAATTTATACCAGGCTTTACAGTCAAATTCAGAACAGATACTTTCCTTACCTTTATTTTGTCATATTGCTCTTTTGCCAAAACCCTATTTGACAGCAGGGCATTGAGAAAGTCATCCAGAAGAACAAGGTTTGCTGCAAGATATTTTCTGTTCGTGTGCAGGAATTTGATATATTTCTCGCGTTCATGTATGTCTGAAGGAACAAAACAAATTATATTATATGGCAAGTTAACTGTAGGTGAAGACATTAATGTTTTTTGTTTTAATCCTTGATATCAAAACCTTTCATCAGAGCTATGTATAAATTGCAATGTCATAAATATTAACATGGTATTTAGTACCCAAGTGACGCCACTTTTTAAAGACAGTCCAATATGCTGCTGCATCTTGTTCATAATCTCGATACATATGAGGCCTTTTTTTTTATTTTGAAGTGAAAAAATGATACTGTCTCAGGTCCCAAGTCTCCATATCTCAGAAATCTTTGGGTAATTCTTGCACTGATTAAACGATTATGTGCATACAATATCGAGTTGTTTACAGACCTGCCTGAAGTTAATTTTCAATTTCATCAAACGTTTTAGTAAATGGTGCCTTGATAACGGAATCAAGTATTCTGTTTATTGCAGAATTGGATCCCACTTTAAAAATTAGGACACAATACCATCCTGAGGCTTACGTATAAAATAAATATATGAAAAGCTAGACTAACTGCTTACCAATTGTCATTATGGAGAAAAAGACTAACTTCAACATCATCTTGCCGTGCGGCACCGCTGCTCTTTGGGGTGCTCAAGATGAACTTATATTTGGTATATGCCATACTGTCAACTATGCTCCTGAGTTTGATTAACAGTGAAACTGTCATGTATATCTGCAGTTTCTTGTAAAACTGAGTACCATTTCCCGCACTGTCTAAATAGACAGGCTTTTTGTAGAAATACGACATTGCCTGTCTAATCAAACGAAGACCAACTAATTCCATTTGCTACATTGTTAGCAGGAACATCTCTCTTGTACTAATACTATATTGTATCGCAATTTTAAGAATAAACACATATATAATATCCTCGCCAATACCCAGCCCCACTTAATGATCCTTAAAGAGACTCGAAAGGACCTTGCACATCAGCCATGCTTGCAGGTCATTGCTAGACTATCCAGTATGATTTGTTTGACGTCTAAAAAAGTAACATTTATACAGGAATCATGGACATACACTTACCGTGTTCATGGTTTTCTGCTAGCTGACTTCCGTCAGCTTCACAGTGGTAGTTCTGAAATTGCTGAAAACGGATAGTGTCTATTAAGTTTTCTGTCTTACAGCTGATGGGAATAAGTGTTGATGAAGTTTTTCAGACATTTGCGTGTGACAACTGCACATTATGCTTCAGGAACATTTTTTCCAAAGTATTGAACGGAGAGGTGGGGGCTGTGTGTAAAAGGTACATTATGCAGAGAAAGGGGTGTCCATTTTTTTTCTAGATCTGGGCTGTTATCCGGCAATATTTACCTTAGATGATAAACCGTTATGTCAGGTGGTGTCCTAGATCAAGGGAGGAAGCAGGGTGACACCTACGCTTCACTTTGCAAGTCTCCAAACAATAAAACTTTATTTTTCTGCCAACCTTGAGTCAATGTTTTAACATAATGGGTCAGGTCTGTGACATTTGACAAAATACTGTCCAACTTTGAGCAATTTGTTTGATGTTGAGTTAATGTGTTGTTTGGCGTGTCAGAAAAGAATGAAAGTCATTAGCATTTAGGTCAAAACATGTTATCAAAACATAATTCTTTTCACTAAATTTTAAGTATAATTAGACAAACTTGTAAATATCGTTGGCCGCTGCTTGCTTCCAATCACCCCTAGCGGTTTAAGTTGGCACGAAATGTGTAAGTCTAAAATGTCTGAAAGGGGATATTATATAACAGAGTGATGCCAAAAGATAAAATGAAGTTGGAAAAATAGACAGGTCTAAAACCTGTAAAATGATTGCAGCCAAAATTTCTAAAAATATTTGGATATTAACAGCAAAATTTGTATGGCGAGTCAGAAAAAGAATGAAAGTCATTAGTCTCTAAGTTCAGAAAATGCAATCAAACTATCATTTCTTTTGATCAGATTTCAACAACATAGAGTCAAGCTTGTATCTGTCGAAGGCCGTTGCTTGCTACCGACGGCCCCTGGGGGTTTAACCTTGCAGAAAACAAGCTGGCCTAAAATGTCTAAAAGGTATATTTTCACACAGAATGATGCCATATGATAAAATGCAAAACAGGCAATTCTAAAGTCTCTAAAATTATTGATGCCAACCATTTGAACCATCTCTGGATATTTACAGCAAAATTTTGTTGAAGTATTTGATCAAAAGAACATTTTTGAAACCTGTTGACTCAGGTTTATTGTAAATAAATTTGGTTATAGATGCAAAGTCCTAATATTCAAAACAAATACCAAAAAATCTCAAAAAATTTGACAAAAGGTACTATATCCAATAGCTTCTGAAAAATTACTATCAGGAAAAGGATGGTTAACTACTTTAAAGTTAAATCATCCTTGTGTTAATACAAAACCTGTCATTAGTGACCCGAATATGCTAGTCCAGAAACACATCACTAAAGCCTTCTGAATTGTTACCTTCCACACGGATATCTTTTTGATAAATTTCTTCAGCGGTTTCACTGAAATTTTGTACATTTACACAATGAATGTAATTATTATATCTTGCGTTGTTTGACAACCTTAAAGCCACTTGAGAGTCTTCGATTTATACATATACATATATTCAAGCCAGGTTAGATATAAATCTGCAAGGAAGGGGCAGCAGTTGCTACGCATTGGAATGCCTTTTATTTTTTTTAAAGCAATGGTCCTCATTGAACAAATTGCTTCGGGAAATGCTGGTTATGAAAAAAAAAGTTAAAATGGTATGCAAGATGAAACAGTATACTAAAACATGTTCTTGTTTTACCCCATGTATTTATTTATATTTCAGGATCAAGATTCAAGAGACAGCAACCTGACACAGATCAGTTGAGTTATTGAGCAAGACACACCATGTATGTTTAAAGAAGGTCCAGCGTCCATAAACAAGTATATTTGAAATTATTGGATAGAGGAAGTCGGTGTTCCAATGTTCTTTGCGAAATAAACCTTTAATGGGACTTATCATTTCTTTTTATTTCTTTCTCGATCCCCTGATGTACCCTTTTTCCTAAATACAAGTCGGCAGACTTATCAATAGCTACATAGTAACATATGGAGCAATGCGATCACAGACAGTGATGTGATAATGATGTTATGGGATTATATTTATGGATCCATGAAACATCTATTGATGCAGTAATCTTCATCAGTTTGACTGTATGCAGCCATGGCATTATTCTGTTTCTCTAGTTTTTGTACAGTGAGGACAATCACAAAACAAAAAAGTTCTCTGAAAATTATGAGATGCCTACTTTACTCAAAACTCTTGGCAGAATAATTAATAAAAAAAGCAAACATTGACACTTTTATCATTCAGTCATATAATTGCATGTAAACATCCTAAAATTTAAGAAGCATTTTTTTTTTCTATATGTTGAAACATGTCTTTGCCGAACGCCCTTCCGACCCAGCCAAAGTGTTCACCTATTGGAGGTGTTCAGCTAAAATAGGGACAGGTGCGTGGCATTGAGATTAAACTCGCACATGTAAACTTTGAAATCACTTGTACATACACATGCATTGGGAAAATTACCAGCTTCAAAATATATGTATTTCTATAAATTATAAAAAAACAAAAAAAAGAAAAAAATAGGAAAAGTAAAGTCTAAGATTTAAAAAGACTTTTATGAAAATTGCAACCTCTTGGAAAAACAGTGCATAGGATTTTTAAACTGTGGCTTACAGTACATGCACTTTTCAAAAACATAACGCCATATGCAAATGTTAATGGTACATGCATATGTACATGTACTGAAGTATGTACATTTGTCCTGCCTTGGACAGGGCATTTACATGCGCATAATTTGATGACACAAAACATCAATTTATTGTCCAATATTAACATGCAATATGTGTATTACCTTTTATCATATATCCAAACTTCCGAATGCACTTATACTTGTTTAATAAGTTGAAACCAGACTTTACTGTACATACAGTTGTAGAAGGTCTCACCGTGGAACATACAGACTATTGGCATCCTTTGAACAGATTAATGCCACAAATTTGATGAAGGTGTTGACTATGAAATTGTGATTTTTTTCTATTAAATGAATTTCCCGAAAATTCCTTACGGGGTAAGTGTTCAGCCTTGAAACGTTAAACGTTGCTCTGGGACCCCAAATTAAGTGTTCAGTGTTCAGAGGAGAGGTGCTTGGAGATCGCAGGTCACAACACTTGGCTCTCCTATTAAATTGCATACAGGAAAGTTGGGACCTGGACAAAGTGTTACAGTAACAGAGGTGTTTCGTTATCAGAGGTGTTCGGCATGGCAAGGTTTACTGTACTTTCAACTTAATTTATAAAACATACTCAATGGAGTTCACATTGCCTGTTCAATTCAATAAATTTTATAATTTATTGAATGGAACAAGCTGAACACTATAAAGTCGCTTAACATAAATAAAACTACATAATAAGCATTTTACATAATTTGACTATACCCTTGGCAGATAATTAACTTTTTTCGTTTTTTAACTGCTCGGTAAGTAAGACAGAAAAACCATTGACAATTTTCTACATTGGTGTAAATTGGTGTTACCTTTGGTGATCCCAACAGGCTTGCCATCCTGTGTTTTCACATTATGGTTTGGATGCTCTCCCCAAACTCTTCCCTGATTCCAGCTGGCTTACCACTCCAGAGAACGCCCTGAAAATGTAATAAAATGCCAAAGTTCACACAACTTAGTGAGATTAAGGTTTCATTAACCATTACAACCAATAACAACTTATGGGACCCAGCCAAAACGACCCCTTGTCCTTCAAATATGTTTATGGCCCAGCACAAATTGATTCAAATGATGCAAATGACAAGAATACATGAGGATATTCACATTATTAATCTACACTACAGATATCAATGACTGCATGGACTGTTCATGTACCTTAATTGACATAATCCACTGCCAGAATATCATTAAAAGCATTAGTCTAAAGGTGGCAAGTATTTTAAATTAAAGACCCACTTTACTTTACCTCATGAATGTTTGGACACATTTTATGCGCATGAATAATTTGTCGTAGTTGGGTTTTTCGGTGTCCTTAGTTTAAGATGATTTGTGGATATATATGGAATCTTATTCAGGAGGGAAGATAAAACTGAAAATGTTGATATTTTCCTATATTGGTGCACATTCAGGTTCATATATGTTTACTATTTCCTGCCAGTATAACATAGAACTTACTTTATAGTATTTATTTATTTATTTATTTATTTATTTATTTATTTATTTATTTATTTATTTATTTATTTATCTATTCATTTATTTATCGACATTCTTCAGATTTAGGTGAGCTGTCTTCATCAAAAATAACCAAAGAACAAGGAGGTGCCATTAAAAAGGATGGTCCCAGAATTCAAGGCTGTGGCATATGCCTGGTGGCATCATGCTAATTACCAATTTTAAAATGAATGTAGACATTGAACCGTTGCATTTTGCCAATTTTTATATCCCACATGACAATACAAATTAAAAAAAGGTATATAGCTTTAGACATAGATAATGAGTATCTACATTGATTAAATTCCACAGGAAGAATAAATTGATGTATATTTTGGCGGCAGGGGTAGATGGGGTGGATCAGGTCTGCTTGCAAAATGTCCTACTGTTTCTCTTGTTGGTAAAATTGTGTTTGCTTCCAAGCTGTCATGCAGATCAATATATTTTCAAAGCCTTTTTTTGTATTGGTCCCCCATCTTCAGCTTTTAAGGCTTACATAAGCCAATCAGGTTGATGGTATTATGATACATATATTTGTATTTTCTTACAATATAGATTCTACTGACAGCATATCTGGGCACGGGCAATCAGAACGATTAGCAGATCATTGGTCTGCCAGCTATGTTTCTTTCAAAGTACCATATAAGGAGTAACTTAATGAATGCAAATGATTCTGTGTTAGCTTAGACACTGCTTCCGGACTAAAATTTGATTAAGCTTGCTACTGTCTATTGTGTAAAATACCATTTGATAAAAAAAGTAAAGAAAACAACAGAACTGTAAAAATCAAGAACTTCAAATTTTAAAAATCTTAGTTCTCAAAACTCGATTCTTAAGCATAATACCTCCAATGTCATTTAATAAAACCTTACCTTTTTATAACAAAACAAACAACACTGTCTTCTGAAAGTCGTTTGTGTACATTTTTTTAAAGGAAAGTGTAGATTTGGCATTAAAAATTAACTTGGAACATAGGCACCCGCTGATTTCCGTTCTTCAAGTTTGGTGGGCTGCCCAGTTTGGTAACGTTTAAAGCTACAGGCTGAAGTGGCGTGAAGGAAACCACTCGTGTAACCTTTACCAGAAGCACTACAATGTTACGATATTGCTTCTTGGTTTGTTTATTGGAGGTTAGTTCGGATAAATAGTCCATCTAACACCAAATAGTGCAGTGTGCGACCGGTAAATGCAGCAGCAAATAATCCAAGGAAGATAAGAAGAGTTTTTTAGTGTTCTTAGCTATCACGAGGAATCACAACGGTGCCAAGTGTAAGTCAAAAGGGTAACTGGACAGGGCTCACTTTCACTGTATCAAACCTATATGAAAAGCACTCCTGTGTGTTCAAGATTTTTTTTTTGGGGGGGGGGGGGTGGGGGAATCTTTGACCCTTAAGCACGACTAAGGTTGCCCCAGTAATATCCACCTCACACAGAGTGAGAGGGATAACACTGGGATGACCTGAGTCTAGTTCTTCACCTCAGATGCGGCGCACAAGCACTTGTTCCTGGGAAACTGATGGTGAAACCAGGTTAACAGCCCAGAGAATACATGTAACTGCTTATTTGACTGAAACTGGAAATGTGGGTAATGCCCTTCTTAACTATTTGATAAATACTCCATTGACTGTGGTGTGCTAGGGGTTGTGTTCTCTGATGCATGATAGTTATGGCAGAGGTAGCGCGTTTTTTATAATGTAGTAGATTTATAAATGAAAACGATGTAAGCCTTCTTGCTTCTTCTCCTGTTAACTCCTCTGTCTAATATGTCAAGAGCCTTGCGTAACATATGACTTTTTATCTGTGGCACAAGTGACACATTTGTGGTTTTAAATTGGTTTTAGCTACATGTTTTGCACAAAAAAAACTAAAATCCGTAATTATTGAAGAATATATTTTAAAGTTAACAGAACTGGTGTGAAACCAACACTTCCTGGCCTTGGATCTGGGTGATGATGATGATGATGATGATGATGATGATGATGATGATGATGATGATGATGATGATGATGATGATGATGATGATGCGCTAGCCCAGTTTTGTCCCATTTACAACAACACTGCCTTCTGTCCTTTACGAAAGATAAAATCCAGCCTAAAATGTGTCCTTGAATTCCAATAGCTTCGATCTTCATCAGTAAACGCTGGTGAGGCACTGTGTCGAAGGCTTTCACGAAATCGGTATACATGCCATTGATACCATACCATTGATTTATTTCTTTATGCTTCGTAAGCATACACGAGACTGGGAGTCTATTAATTTTAATCCTTTATAGATACAAGTTTTTAACTTCAGGGGTACAATTATTTGATATAAAATCATTTTAAAAAATGCAAGCACTTTCACAATATTTCCTCAATCAATATTACTGATGCAGGGTATGCTAATTAAGAGACTGCTAGATTTCTACCAAATTCTTTTTTTTTACCAATTAACAAGAGATCTTTCATCCTTCACATTTCCGATACTTCTGCAAAAGAAGGCAGTTTTGAATCATTATTCAGCATGTATATCTCGATTCAACTTAAATCAAGTAAAACTGAGGGCATATCCAATTGCATTAAAAATTATAACATAAACATGCATCTTGCTACTTACTGGCAACAAAACATGTAGTGTCATGTGCTGGATGATTTGAATTTATAGTTGCATCTGCAAAAACAATACCTTTATATTCAAACAACGTTAACAAGACCTTTGATATTCTCTTTTATTGTGGTAAATGCTGGAAATAGCTCCACTGCCAAAACAAACAGGAACAGAACAGGTACGCAGCCCTAATTCAAACAAGTGACCAAGGTGACAGTGAAAAGTATTCTGTACTGAATTCATTATTAGTTACAGAAGCACAGACTTTGCAGTTGGTTGTTGGTACCACTTTTCTGAAAATCAGTCGCAAATTAAGAGTGTTTCCTCTTTCAGTGCTAAAAGCAACTGAACTGGAACAACTTAAAATGCATTGGTTGGAATAATAATAATAATGAAGGTGCTAGATTCATATTTCTTATGATAAGACCTTTGACTCAAGTAGCAGTGTATCTGTAGCAACATAGGATATAAAGTTGGTTCAACATCTTTGCGGGGCATGCTACGATGCATTGCGCTGTAAGGGTGCTTAGGAAAGCTGTTGACAAACACCAAATTGTGGCAATGAAGGAAGTTACACTTTATTAGTGTAGCTATATTTTATGCAATCAAACGCATTTTCAAACTCCAGTAGAAGTAATAAAGCTGTTAAATTCAAACTTTATAATTCTGAATTATAATAGTTATTAATTGATTATAATCACCTATGAATGAACTTTGATATATACAGTTTAGTCTCACTAGATAATGAAGATTAATATTTTGGTAATCTCATGGCAAGAATATTTGCAAGAATCGTTTATAGAGACATAGATTTACAGTTTTTAAACAAATATTCTTAACTTATATCTCTTAGGTATCAAAGAAATAAATCATCATCGCTGGTCAACAATAGCTTTTCATGGTGAAACGTATTATTTAAACTACTGAAAACTAGGACAATAATCACAGGTTTCAGACTCTTCTAAACCCATTTTTTGTAGTCTAGATTTATGAGGTATAAATAGGTGAAGTAAAGAAAATTGAAAAGCTTGTAACGTAGTCTCCAGAGTGCATGTATAGCAGAGCTTAAAGATGTTGTCCCAGTCTGATTAAACTACATCAAATATTTCCAACCATCTTGTTTGGCACAGCGGTACATCCTTAAAATTAGAATCGATGAGGCACCAGTAGAACTGTTTACAAGAAAGAGGTAAAATACTATGAGGCACACCATTTATATGTATGACAGGAAACTCCTCAGGAATGTTTATAGTGTCGATACGAGTTGTTGTTTCCAATGTCCTGGAATGGCATATCGTAATTATAATACTCTAGAAAGGGTGTGATAATTCCATATTTTTACTTGAGTCTTCTTCAGATAATAAAGCACCGCTGTTATTGCGATGTTTCTTATGAATTTAACCCATTTCTGGTACCGATGTTTAAAGTATGTTTTTTTTTCTCAATTGTAATCAAATTATTATGCCATAACATTTCGCTCAGGATGTCTGCCACCAAAGTTGTGATAACATTTGATTGCGCATCTTTCCCTGTATTGATTGAATGATGGTAAAAGAGAGGAAGTCGAGCCAGGTTGAAAGTTAAGAGGCATCTACTAAAGAACAGGTCTTGCACTTTCACATTTGTAATGAATTCTTTAAAAGTAGTTTTCCACCTTGAGTCTCTGGAATCAAACACCCGTTTGATCCAGTTAAAATTCAGTGCATCAATTTAGGATTTGAAAAGTAATAGTTTCCAGCCACCATTAGAAACACCTCTATACCTTTACTTCCGGTATTCCATCATTCTAAACAAAATTACCAATGCAAACTTGTAATACCTTAAAGAAGAACTCTTCACCATGAATGAGTGGGCACATGACGAGTCATTTTGAAATTGCCATAGATTTTAACAATACAACTTTCTTCAAATTAAAGATAGATTTTTAACTCTCCAAGCTTTCAAGATTTCCGTAAATGGTCTGAATTTAGAATCGGAATTTAATTTAAGCATGCGCTTTTCATCGTCACAAAAGGTTATACTTAACAAATTAAAGTGGCCCTTGCACAAAAGAACAGATAAGTCGCCATCTGGAGAAAATTTTTTTGCACCTATCCATCTGGGAGTGGTTTTGTCATAATTGCATTTCAAGCCAATTCAAAATCTTAAGTGACTTTCAAAAGTTGTTTCGCAGATTCCAGGTCTGCAAAAAAAAAAAGTTGTGTCATCGGCCAGCTGAGAGTTTTTAATCTCCTTACCACCCAAGGTAATTCCCTTGATGTCTAGGTTATCTATGATGAATATGGCAAGATGTTCTACAACCAAAATAAACAGAAAGGGAGAAGCTGGACACTGTTGCCTTACTCCGCTCGACAAACTGAATTCAGTGGCATAGCCATTGTTTCTGACGCTATAAGAGGCGTCACTAAACAAGATCGAAATCCACCTCTTGAAGTCGGGTCCAAAATTAAAAAAATGTTAAATACTTTACTAATATAGGACCACTCTATTGTATCAAATGCTTTTAGAAAATTGATCAACATAAGCAGTCTAGGAAAATTGTGTATCCCAATTATTTTTAAAATGTCGTCAACCACTCTTACATCCTGACCAATTAATCTTTTTCTTACATAGCCACACTGGTCATTATACATTAATTTGGGCGTAAAATTCTGCACTCTCTTTGCAACTGTTTTGGAAAGAATTTTATAGTCTGTACTTAATGATGAAATAGGGCAACAATTGTTGAGCAATGTACGTTGTTTGTCTTTTTTTAGGAATTAGGGATATGAAACCTCTGCATTGATCTCTGGATAGTTTACCTTTATAAAAGGCGTGATTAAGTGAATTAATTACCAGATTCTTGGTTGCTGTCCAAAAATACTTGTAGAATTCCGAATCATAACACTGTCAGTTTGTTTATTACTTATATTATTCATAAGGGATTTAACCCTCTCGAACCTTTCCATTTTGATATTGGTTAAATTATTTATATTTTCCTATAGAGAATCAAATTCACTTTTTAAACAGTTTTCTAGCTGCCTTTTGCTTTTACATTTTGATTAAGAATAATTAATAGTCAAAACCCGCAATCTCACATTTTATTACATCCTAGATAAGCCCTTTATATCCGAGTGCAATATATCTTAAACTTTACAAGTTTGAATTAATTCTTTTACATATTCTGTATATGTCTCATCATGCAGTTAACTGGAGTTAAAGTTCCAGAATCATGGACCACGCCTTTCATAAAGAACACCTTCTAAACGCAATGAAATTAACCTGTGATCAGTCTTGATAAAGGGTTTGATTATGTCATGTTCACCTACTGAGACAAGTATGAGGAGATCAGCAAATAGTCTAGACGACATTGAACTGGAAGGGTTCTTGATTGATATGTAAACAAAAATGTATCAGATTACGCAGGCACCATATGTGGACAAGGTATAGTTCATCTAACAATAATTCACTGATGCCCTGTGCATACTTGGATGGGGGGGGGGGGGGACCCAACCTGACCAGAGGAACTTTTAGAATTCAGAAGTGAGGCTATTATATCTGGACCCTCTTTCCGCTTTTCAAATAATGTCAAAAAAGCACTATATTCAATGATACTTAAAGGTGTTTACATTTTACTTTGTTGATCCTTTTTCATTTTGAAGGCAGCCGGCGGATGCTCTAGAAATAGTTTTATATCATGTTTCACAGGTACACCTAATTTTATTCCCTAATAGTATTGTAATACATTAACTTTGGTATATTTTATACCTAAAACTGTTGATTTCATTGTCAACACAATTCCATCCATAATTCCGCTCAGCACAATATCATTTTTTTATTCTCTTTGTTCTTAGTATAATTAAATCCTTTATGTGTTTTTTTTTTTGTATTTCATAGACCCCCCTAGATCTTATTATCAATAAATAATTAATATTTTGGAATTCTTCAGTCAACTTCTGTTTATTTCCTTTTTGTGACCTTGCTTTTCTTTTTGAATAACTAATTGATATTCCCCTGATTGCCCATTTATTTAATTGCACCCCAGACAAGGGATTCATCTTCTATATTTCCATATATATCATTGTATTTGTCTATTTTATCTCGACATTTTAATTCTCCCTTCATCTTTGAAAATTTTGGTTGTAAATTCCCTTTCCTATAAAAATCCCTTTAAAAAAAAAAATCCCAGACTATCGCTGTTTCGATCGTAGGTCTGAATCTATCGATAGTAACATAAAATGACACAAAGTAGGAAAATTAACTATTCATCTAATCTGCACTGTGCTAAAGTATTCCTTTCTTGCCACGTGAACATGAAAACATCAGGGTGTCTCTGGTGCCCGACATCAATTTAGTCAAGATCCTCTAGTAAAAGATAGAGACTGTTGTATCTGCAATACCAAGCAATTGGGACCATTCCATTTTTATTGTTATCTTTAATAGTATTATAATCTCTACCAATCACGATTTTCACGACATAATTCAAGAGGCTTCTCACACAAATTTTCTAGAAAAGCTGTTTTTGTTTTCATTGTTTGTTTGTTGGTTCATATTTTGATTGGAAAAACATTATCCCTATTTCTAAACGTCAATATCACGATGACAGCAAAATCGAATACAACAAAAGGCAATCATTTGAGTATCACCAACATACCATGAAGGTTTACCAAAACAAACCGAGTGCCATCTATGATTGTATCTAAACTCGAGTATCTCCCCGCTAATGGTCTGCGACTTTTCAGGAACTGAATAATCAAGATTATTTTGGAGTCGGGGATGGTAGACCTCTACTATTATTTGTCCCGTATATGTAGAATATGTTTACTCCGCACTCGCTCCTCCGTATTCTCTCAATATCTATTGAACTATGAACCTCCCACCGAAAAACAAATGGCCTCAAGAAATGACTGTAACCATTACACGATATATGTGTGCTCATAGGTGTCTGTAAGACTCTCTGAAATTCATTGAGGAAAGCTGGATATGAAATGTTGTATTATTTAATTTTATTACACTCTTTGATTCCCGTCTTGAACGTGACTATAGTGATAAACGTGCCAATGCTTGTAGCTATTTACCCATGATTTCAGACGAAAACATATGTCATGCATGTAAGCTTATAAGTAATGCAAGTTTAAGCTTAAAACAACCAATATCATAGTTTCAAAAATTGTTTCATGACACAACATAATCAAAAATTGTTTCATGACACAACATAAGATGAAGAAAATGAATTGTGCTTATCAATACAGTATCCACTACAGAAAAATGAAATCTGCAGGAATAAAGACACTACAACCTCAAACCTCAATTATCCTCTATTAGTTGGAGCCTCTGCTGCTTGGTGAATATAAGCATCATGTAAAGAAAATTTGAAAATTTGGACATATTAATTGTGTTACTACTAACCCTTCTATAAACTAAACTGGATAGTACATCTACATGCAAGGCAATAAACAACATAATATTATATAAATATCTTGCAGACTAAAATCCATTAGCTATTTTTACATCCTTTCTTGACAAAAATCCTAAGGAATCACCGCTGAAACCACCAATCCAATTGCATTGGAATATCATACAGATAATTATGGGGACACCAGACATTAATTTGTTCAACAAGTGGCGCTGCAATTTTGCTACTGTTTTTTCGTAGTTTTTTTTTTTGGTTTGTTTTTTTGTTTTGTTTTTTTTTGGTGCTATTTTTAACATCTTCTCGAAACACAGTCACTCGTTTGTGTAGAAACGTGATGGACATGAGCTTTGTAGAAGGGGTAAACAGACTGTTCACGAGGTGGTGACACTATGGATCCCTGATTTTACAGCCTTTTTAATTTAGTTATTTTGGCAGTTTATGGAGGCATTTCTACTGCTTACTATGAATGTCAATGGGCTTGTAAAGAATTTCAAATTTTTGACTTCTCCAAAACAGTTTACCAGGTTCACTTCAAACTTGGTGAGAATTACCTTAGATCCACCTCTACTAAGTTGCTGAAATAGTCACATGTCAGTAGTTTTCGCATATTTCAACTAGCGTGTGTTCAATTTATGACCAAATCATGTTACATCGTCTCCAAAACAACAGATTAAATTGCTTGGAATTGCATGGAGACACTTTTTGGGAACCCCCAAATTTTAATTTGTATAATATGCAGTTTTTAACGATTTTTTCAATTCTGGTACTTGTAGTTAATGCATGCATTACTGTTGATAAGCATGCAGGTTAATGGTGAATATAATGTAAATGCATATTTTTTATCCTTATTCCACAGCCATATACCAGACTCACTTTTCACTTTATGAGCATGTACCTTGGGTCTCTACTAATTTTGTTCACGAGGTCGCAATCATTTTAAAGAATATGTCAAGGTGAATCGATTAGCCACAGCTTTGCTCTTTTTCTCTTAAGTATGGTATTTCTATTTTCATTTCCAATCAAGATGGGCCTACTCCACTTTCAGCTGGTCATCATTTGTCAGCTGAGAAGGACTCATCATATCCTACTTGTTTAGAACTATCTTGTGAGACACAGTATCATTTCACTTTTGCAATATATATTGTGTATGGTAACTGGCTTGTGTTGATGGATGATCCAGCCCACACCTAGTCAACTGCTGCAATGCGACATGTATTCCTCCTGATGGAAAATGTTTCTCTTAATTAATCAAACTGAGGAAACAACAGTAATGACACCTGCCAAACTGCTTTTGATGAAGATCAAACTTGGATACATTCCCACCAACAGTAGTCAGAATCTAGCAAGCTTTTGACACAGAAAAGTTTAAATTACAGAACCACACAATAATACATAAAGAGAAGAAAAAAAGAAAAAAAAGTATAACAGCACTGCTTGATGAACAAATTAAATTGCTTAGATGCCCTTGTGTGTTCCCATGCAATTTATAATTAATTGCATAAGTGCATCTCCATAATATCTATGGCACCTAGCCCCCCCCCCCCCCAAAAAAAAAGAAACAACAGATCTTAGTTAACTTGATGAATTTAGAGAAATTTAAACAACTAACATCCACCAGGTGTGTCAGGGATGTAGCTAGCGGTTTCAGCCAACAATCTGAATAGGGCCCAGATGACGAAATACATGGAAGGACTAATGCCAGAAGGTGAGGACAACTGCTGACAAATCTTTGAGCTGAAACTGGATCACACATTACATACAACTCTTACTATGTATTCTCCACCATACATGAAAGACAAAGCACTTATACTTTCATATTCTTATTGATGTATTTGGCCGAACTGTCATATATATATATATATAACAATAATTTGCCTTTCTTGCTTATCTTCGAAAAAAAATTATCATTCTTTTCAATAATATCACTAAAGCTACCCTCTCTGTGCTTTTTTTTTTTTGTTATCTTAGTGCGCTTTCGTACCAGTGAAATGCCTTGTTTTAGATTGGTTTAGGGGCAGTTGTCAGTACAAATGTTTGACGAAGTCCTCTTAACATATCCCGGTAACTAACAGCAAATACTTATTTTTTTAAAAATATATTTTGTCACATACTGTAGTAATTTATATCTTGGCAAAGTATAATCGGAGTATGAGTCCTCATTACACAATTAAATTGGCTTACCAGGTATATTAGGTTTGTGTGCCTTGCGTTAATTTACTAACAGCTTCAACATATTGAATCATAACTTTAAATATTTCATGACATCTTTATAGTCTTAAATATATCATCAAATATTCCACTACATATATTTTACCATCTGTCCCCTGGACAAGAAGAATCAATGCATTTGGATTTTCGCTGAAGCAAGATTTTTTACCCAACTCAACTCAACCACCCTATCCAGCTGCTATAGCATTAGTAGCACACTTCATGATAGGCAGTTGTTGTCATTATAGTTTTTATTTTTACATGTCTCCACAAATATTTATACTATGGGATTTTCTTATTTCATTGAAGGACTTAAGAAAAAATCAATTACCAAACCTTTAATTTTTAATACGAGGCAGTAACGTCTCGATCTAAACTTCCAAAAAATCACTCAAAATAAGTGCTTCTTGCGTCTATCAGCATTTCAGAACTTATTTGTGTTACGTTTGTGGATTTGTTCAGCATTGTGTAAGCATTTGTGGCATCACATGACGGAAAAATATGTCACTTTTAATTTCATTCCATCCAAAATTCACCACGGCCTTTCCCTGGCTTTCCATTTTGGAATGTAAATAAGAAGCAGTGTGTCCAAATCATCGTTTAGTCCTGTAACGTACCCAGACCGTCGTTAGGTCCTGTAAAGTACCCAGCTCATTGTTTTGTCTTGCATGGCACCCAAACCATTACTTAGTCCTATAACATCCCCTGACCACCCTTTAGTCCTTTAGCAGGGTACCTAACCTATTGTCGCATGTGCACTCATGTGCCCTTATGTTGTTAGGATTGGTATACTAATAGTATAATACCTTTATGTGTCAAAATAAAAAAAAAATCAGTCCATGTTGAAAACCATCAAACCCTTGACAGGCCCACCAATATACATTTCAACAGATGAAAAGGAAATGGTTGATTATTCATCAAGCAATACATTATTTGTCATTTATTCTGACGAAAAATGAGTTAAGTGGGCGATAAAGTGTTAATAGCTTCACTTGACATTTCTTTGGCTTCCGATTGGGGGTTGTTCCTTTCATACATGTTGATTACAACTTCCTGTGTTCATGTTGTCTCACGCTTCCATTGACCTGTGTTTTGAGTCCTATATTCGAGTCCTATTTGAAATAGTCATCGTGTTAAATAAACTGGTTTCATCCAGGGCGGGTATCCAGGGATAGCCTCGTTGATAGACTTTCCTGATTGGTCACTTGTTTTTGGCGCCAAACTAGTTTGCTTGGTTCGCATATGTAAGATGAAGCCAGTGCAGGGTGCGGGCTATGCTAATTTGGGTTTGCAACTAGACAACTGGTTTGGTAAACACGTTTGCGCCAATAGGATCGTGTATGTCAAGGTTATTCTTATTGCTAGGCATCTTGCTGTTATGTTACGGCTTATCAGACTGCAGTATTCGAAACAATGGGGACATGTACCCGTCGGCTTATGTCTGCACAAGGGACCTTGTGGGAGCAGAGCTGTCAGGACTCACTTTGACAAGCCAAATGTTTTGGTGAGTCCTGAATTTAGAGATGAAAAATTAGATATATGTATATGTTAGTATATCTTATAATGCCATTCATGCTAAAGATGCGAATGTCATATAGCTTATGTAGTTTTTTACATAAGATACAAATATATATATATATATATATATATATATATATATATATATATATATATATATATATATATGCTGGCATTTGCTATGGGTAGACTGCGGTTTGTCGCTGCTGGTTTGATATTTGCATAAATTTGTATGTCTTATATCTTCTGCAGCTCATGGACATATATATTATGTGTGTAATGCAGTGTGCGAAAGTTTGCTGGCATAAGTACATGCAATTTTCTTTGAATATGGTTCATAGCATACGCGTATTGATATGCGCAAGGCATAAAGATTAGCGTTTGTCTGGGCCGCCAGACGGCAGTAGTGTTTATTGTTTGAAATGAACGTAATATGTAAGATAAAAAGCAAGCATGTACGCAATTAATGGTTAAAGTAATTAAAGTTCAAATAAGTGTATTAATTAAATGCATTGTCTGTGACGTTGCAATTTATGCGGCTTATCATGTGGTGACAGCAGCTCATCTTGTGGAAATGGAAGTATTGGTGATACCAAGGTGTGGTCTAACGTCATGTACATTGATGGCTTCAATCAATACCGTATGTGTCAAGGGACTACGGGGTTTTGTAATTTTTAACAATAAGGACTTCCCACAATTCCCCGCTGACAGAATATAAACAAAACATATGGACTGCACTGTGGTAAAGTGCTACCAATGGATATAAATGTATAATGGGACTTTCTGCAGTAGTGTAATGGGGTTAGTCACTGAGCAAGTCAAGTTATTCGGAAAGGGGCTGTCATTTGTAAGTAGAAAAAAATTGTTACCGCACACAGAAATATACAGACACGCATTGTACATATAGCCTAATGAGGGGTGTGTTTAAAATCCTCGCACCAAGTACATTATTTTATATTGCGATTCCAATATTCATGAAAAACTTGCTAACTCAGAGAAAAGTTGTCAAGTCGAGTGTGACTCGTTGTAGTAACAAAATAACCACAATTCTCGCTGAAGGTGATGATGCTTAAGCAGTTTTGGATCTGATACTTAAATTAAAACAAACGTTTGCCACGTTTTTGGATGCACATGATAAAGTAGTCGAAAAGGATACTAGTGCAGATGTGACTGCACATGAGGATTATATTGATTCTGTGCAAGCAAAGTATGTTGATGTTCTCGGTAAAGCGAAAGCCGTTCAAATCAAGACTTCTGCAAAAACCCAAGCTGAAAAAAGTGGTATCTGTTTCTGGCGAGGCAATCAAGTTATTCTCCTTGCCAAAACTGGAACGTGATACATTCTCCGGTGGTGCATTAGAATACCACACATTCAGAAGGTGTTTTGAGACTAATGTAGAAAAACTGTGTACTGATTTTGATTCTAGATTAGCTTCTCTTATTCAGTACACCAGCGGAAAGGCAAAGGAAGCAATTAAGAGCGCAGTTTGCATAGGTGGTAAGCGAGGTTATAAACAGGCATTGAATACACTAGAGGAATTTTACGGAACGTCGCATATGGTCACTCAGGACGTTATTAAATCTCTGCGTTCTGAAAAGGTGGTGATAACTCCCAGTGATATGAGAATGTTATGTAATGAGCCTACGCATCCATATCAAATCATAGAAAATATTAACGCCATAAACAAGCTTGACACGCAAGTCGTTATATTTGATATTGTTACAAGTTTACCTGTTTGAGTTCGGCATTGATGGAACAAAAAACAGTTAATGAACAAAAGATCTTCAGGTTCCTATTTGAAATTCAGAGACCTTGTAGACTTTGTTACTGAAATTAGTGATAAAATGAGCTATCCGTTGCAGCGTGTAAAGAACGCATGCAACACCACAAACATGCTATTAGTCACGGTGTAACACGTGTAGAGAGCAGAAATAGTGACAAGAAAGGTCAATGCGGCAGGTCAAGTTAGGCAGGGCATACAGTAAGGAACAGGTCACGTGACTCCGATCAAAGTAATTTGGGTTGTGATGTAACAGAAGCGACAAACAATGCGCAGCAGCCATCGGTAGTGACCAGTAACACACAGCAGCCACGCAAAAATTGCGTCTTTTGTTAACAGAAGCATTACATGATGAGATGTCCTAGTTTTAAAGCACTCATAATTCCGGAAAGACTTGAATATGTCAACTCAAAGAAATTGTCCAACAACTGTTTTCGTGACAATCATCCTATGAAAGACTGTAAGAGCCTAAATCATTGTTTTTGCTGTGGACAACTTCATTCAGCCTTACTTCATAGGGAAGGTTCTATTGCATGTTCTACGAACTCGTCGAGTTGCTTCATGCCTATGGTAAAGGTACAAATATCAAAGGGAGATAATGTAGTGACAGTAAGCGCAGCTTTAGACACCCTCAGTAGTGCGAGTTTTTGTACGCAGAGTTTAGCTGATCAGTTATAGCTTAAGCGTGAGAAGCATGCATATGTTTTGAAAACTATGGGTCTGGGCGAAAACTGAAGTTAGTAACGCGGTCATTTGCAACTTTATTTCTGTGAATAATGTGCAGACAAGTACATGTGTTACAGAACCTGTGTGTGATGTGTATAAACTGTGGAACATTGAGAGTGAAGGTGGAGATCGCCTAGGCTTATCTGTGGAAGATAAGAAGGTGATAAATTTATGGGACAAGTCACGCAAAAAGGTGGACGGACATTATGAATTACCCATTCATTGGCAAAACCTGCACAAATATGTTCCAAATAATTTTGGCATGGCAAAAGGGCGATTGGACAACTTAATGACCCGCTTAGAGAGTGATAAGTCAAATGACAGGTATGACGAGGAAATCTCTCAATTGATGGATTCAGAGTTTGCTCAAATATTGCCGGAAAATGAGGTTCATAGCATTCAAAGTAGCATTTGTTACATACCGCATCATGGCGAAACAAACCCAAACAAACCAGCTAAGCACCACGCAGTTTTTGATTGCACGGCAAAATACGCTGGTAAGTCTTTCAATGATAGATGTATGCAAGGTCCAGACCTCGTTAACAAATTGATACATGTCCTGTTAGGGTTCCGTTTACAAAAGTACACGATCCTGGGTGATGTCACAGCCATGTATTATCAAGTCTTGATTCCTATTCGTGACAGTTATGTTACGTTTCTTGTGGTATAGGAATGTTTATTTGCGTATGACCACGCATTTATTCGGCGGGGTGTGGTATGCTAGGTCATCCACGTCCACTTATGTTTTGTGTAAAACTGTGACAGATAACCCGCAGGCAGACCCGTCGGTTAAAGAGGCAATATTAGAGAACATGTACCTGGACGACCTTGCCCAGTCAGTTTCTAGCGTCAGTGACGCATACAAAATAAAAGTAGGTGTCCCCGCAGTGCTGCAGACAGGTGGGTTTCACTTGACAATATTTCCGGTAAATTATGAAAACATCATGAATGAGATACCTACCATTGAACGAGCTAAGGAATACATGATTTCTCGGGCGAATCAGTCTGTCGTGCACTTGGTATAAAATGGCACATAAAAGAGGATACATTCTTCTTTTGCGGCTCGATTAGTAATCAAAGGTAATATCACCAAACGCTCTATGTTACAAATTTGGCATCAATGTATGACCCGCTTGGCTTAGTATCACTCTGGGTGTTAGCAGGCTAGCTCCTTTTTTAAGAAGCTGTTCGCCAAAACTTTGATTGTGATGAGAATATGCCAGTTAAATTAGAACGAGATTGGAGAAAATGGGTAGATTCTTTAAAAGAATTACAAAATATATCTTTCGATAGGTGTGTGAAACCATTCAATGATGGATACGTACAGCGCCATTTTTTCGCAGACTGAAGCACAAGAGCTAACGGCGCCGTAGCGTACACTCCAGCGGTAAACTAACAGTGTCGGAATTAGAAACATCCCATAATATAGTAATATGACAGGTACAAAACAAGCATTGGAGCCATGGGGTTAAGGATTTGAAATCAGATTAACAATTGCTTAAGTCCAGCAAAGTGATTAGTTTACAACCATTCATAGCTGGAGAAAGTTTATTACGTGTAGGGGGACGTACAGGAAAGCATCCAATTTTGTTTCCCGTAGAGAGCACTGTAGTTAAGGTTTTGGCCAACCATTACCATAGAGTCGGGCACACAGGAGTCGAATGGACATTGGCGAAAATCAGGGACAAATATTGGAGCACAAAGTCCAGAAAGGTCGTTAAATCAGTGGTGAGATCATGTGTCAAGTGCAAGAAATTGTACGGTAAGCCCATGGAGGAAAACATGGCAGATTTGCCCAAAGATTGAATACAGCCATTCATGTTAAGTTTCTCTATAATTTGCATTGATTGCTTTGGTCCATATATGACTAAACATTATCGTGGACAACGAAAAAGGTATGGATGCATTTTTACATCTTTATCTTCACGGGCAGTACATATAGAAATGTTATGTCCCTTGGACGCCGATGCATTCTTGTCAGCATTCAGGCGTTTTGTTACTCGTAGATGCCCACCTATCAGAGTTTAATCAGATAACGGTCTGAACTTGGTCAAAGGGCAAAGCTGAATTCAGGAAAGCATTTGAGCATCATGCTAGGACAACGCTAAGGCAGGTCTCTGTCCCACAGGGCATTGAATGGAACTTTATTACTCTCCTCATAGCCCGCATTATGGAGGTGCATGGGAAAGAACAAGTGGTGTCTACAAGAAAGTTTTTAAGGCTATAGCTCCACATATAGCTAACGTTACAGATGACGTGCTAAATACCTTGTTCTGTAAAGTAGAAGCTATCATCAATATCATACCATTGACTAAGCCAAGTACGGACATCAATGACTTCACACCTCTGACTCCTAACATTTTTTTGACATCAAAGGAGTATGAGGTGCCGTTAGGAACAGGGAGTAGGTCAGATGTCTACCACTCACCTTATCAGCATATATACAATACTTGAGCAATCTTTTCTGGCACAAAAGGATCCGCCTATATTTGCCATCATTAAACGTCAGATCGAAATGGAGAGTTCTTACTCGAAATTTACATGTGGGGAAACTTGTATTGATTAGCGAGCCCAATATTCAAAGGAGGATATGGCCCCTGGCTATTGTGGATTAGGTTTACACGTTCGAGGATGGCCTTGTCAGATTTGCATCGCTGAGGACAAGAGTTAATAAGCTACATCGTCCCATTACGCAGATAATTCCTCTAGAAGTAGATACATTAAGATAAAAAGTTGCACATACCAGATACAAATCAGTCGATATTATAGGGATGTTAATCTAATTGAATAACTATGTTTATCAAATTCATCATAAAATTAATAGATGGCAGAAACAGGGTATTAAATATTGTAGTGCCATCTGTATTTATAAAATTATATACAGATTAAGGTTAACCACTGTCATTATACAAGATTTGCATTATAAAGCTGAAGGTGGGCGACATTATCTGATAGGTAGATTATGTAGAAGCGATCAGGTTAATCTAAAAGTAGGGACGATATTCGCTATGAGATATGAAGACAGGGTCATTGGTCTCTCCAGTTTCGAGGTTGGAATTGTCCATTGTTGTCGTTTACGCAGCAGCGATAAGGTTAACCCTTAAAATGATGTATACTCGCTCTGAGGCACTATGGCAGGCTCATTGGTCTCTCCAGTTTCGAGGTTGAAACGGTCTACATTTGTAGTCATTAATAAGCTGCTCTATATGACTTACTGTATGGTGCAGCATATCATTCAGTATATTCTGATAAGGTCTTGGATGCTGAGTTGCACTCTCATGGTCGTTAATACAACTATCAAGTATCATTATAAGACCGTTACGCCTTCCTTTCCCAATAGGGGGGAGTAGAGATACTTTCAATGGTGAGCAATACATGCAAATCGCTAAAGGGGGAGTGTCATTTATCCTCACGTAAAATGAGTTAAGTGGACGTGTTAATAGCTTGACTTGACATTTCGTTGCCTTCTGATTGGGGATTGTTCGTTTCATACATGTCGATTACAACTTTGTGTATTCGGGTCCTATATGCGCGTCTTATTTGTAATAGTCTTCGTGTTAAACTGGTTTTGAGTTCCCCTTTGGTGGTGTATCCTGGGATAGCTTCATGCATAGACTTTCCTGATTGGTCACTTATTTTTGTCGCCAAACTAGTTTGCCTGGTTCGCATATATAAGACAAAGCCAGTGTAGGGTGCGGGCTACGCTAATTTGATTTTGCAACTGGACACCTGCTACATGGCTTCAATAAATACCGTGTGTGTCAAGGGACTACGGGGTTTTGTGATTTTTACCATGAGGGCTTCCAACAATTCCTCACTGACATTAAGCATTGAATAACTAAAGATGATAAGATGTCATATTGGCAAGATACAGATTTGACTATCAATAGAAGCAGACAACAGATTTCAACTATTCCAAGAAATCCGAGCAACAAGAGCATTCCATGGATCAAACGTTGTCAGTCATCAAGGAAGCAAAGTACAAGGTAGACATGCCAACACTTTTATAGTATTATTATTTCATTGAATGAACATGAAATGCAATATGAAGGAAAAAATATCTCCTCACAGAAGACAGGTAGAAAGACATCTAAAAAACCCCATAATAATAGTATATTTGAACCCCCATGTTCAGGGAAGCACACAAATACATCGAGATGAATAGAACGAGTATAAATAAAAAGCGTACAGAGCATAAATGGTAAAGTAGACCAAACTATAATAAGATAAAATAAAGGTAAAAGGGCTAAAAATTAGCGAGATTCAAGCATTATTGCTTATATAATATAATACGAAATAATATAATATGTGGCGCTTAAGTCTTTATCTTGGCCAGGATCTGAGGACTTTTTGTTGTAAAGGCACGATTGATAGAGTCTGGAAAAGAAGTCTGTTGTTGCGGCTTGACCCTCATTAGGGGGCACTCTGGAGAGTGTGGGCCGTGCCACCACACGGTCAAGGGCTGACACACTACAGCCTGTTGTGGACCAACAGGTTGAGATTGACTGACACATCACAGCTTGTGGCACACCAGATTGTCATTGGCTGACACACTACAGCCTGTTGTTGCATATTAGATTGCAATTGACTTACACACTAAAGTTGGTAGCACGCCAAATTGTCATCGGCTCACACACTAGAGCTTATGGCACACCAGGCTGTCTATGGCTGACACACTACAGCCTGTTGTGGCACACTAAGCTCAAAGGTAGACAAACTACTGCCAGAGCTGCATCAAGTTTGAGTTTTGTGTCTTATCAAGTTTCATACTCACAGCCACACATGTAGTATATTTCTAAGACATTTGACTTTCTCTTAGAAATGAGTCGGCTGGACCTACAGCCCACACCACATCTTCAGTAGAATGCAGCAGACATTATAAAACACAATATTTAACTTTTTTACTAGCATTAAAGGTCAAGGGAGATAGGCCTACATGGCATCAGCATTTTATTAAAGTATGAAAATAACACACCTGCTATATGTCTGACCAACCAGTCAATTCATGCTTCATTAGACGATATCAATCCTTTTCGATAAAATGTGTAATACCATCATGAATTGGGCACCTTCCAGTATAGTGAGTACTTCCACTGATAGAGGTGCTGAGCTATGGTAGTAGGAAAACTTTTACAAATTCCAGATTGAATGAAAGGTATTAAAACCAGGGCCCATCAATAAACTGACAATCCATGTCGTCGGTAGAAAGACAGAAAGGTGGTGGAAACTGAGTGTGATAAGGGGAACAACACTCTCAGACAAAAAGATCCAGCAGGCTACAGACCACAGTTTATAAATCCTTCTATTTTGCATATTAGCATTTTTCAGTCTAAAAAAATCAGCATTTTGGTATTTTAAAACTGAGTGAACGGCATTTAAAAGATACAAATGTCCGAAATTTATGGACGGATTTTTGGCAGACAATTCTCCGCTCGTTAATTTGTGATAATTGAAATGCAAAACAACACCTGGATGTCAGCTTTACACAGGTGTATGAACTGTGCTCTTGCCAGGGTCACATCATTGTCCTATCCCACCATAAAGTTTCCTCCAGGCCTGAAAGACTGTGCACCTATATGACCACCAATGAAGCAACTCTGAGAGGCAGCACACCTGACTTAGCTAACTTTATTTAAACAGAAGCTACAGGATGCTGAAAACACAGTTTTTTCACAATTACGGACTATCTCCATTGGGATGCGTAACCAGCCAATCACAACTGTGGTCTGTAACCTAATAGACTTATCAAAATTTTTAAAACTTGTTTAACTGAAGCCACAACTTGTTTTCTGCAAAGGATTTGCATTAACTTTACCAAACTTCAATATTAAGGAAAATATCAACTTTTTTGCAAGCAACCCTTAAATCTGAAAAATCAGTTTTTATGACAAATAAAATAATTGAAATTTTGAGGAAAATTATATAATTGCATCAAAACAATTCTTTTCTGTCCAATATGAATACGATACACAATGGGTTATGATGCAAACCCATAATCACTTGCCTGCATGTCCTGCTTTTACAATTATAGATCAAATTACAATGCCCCACCCCTGAATTTTAACCCAAAATTTGAATATATTGCTGAAATTTTATGATTTTTAGGTGAAATTGGTGATTTTTTTTACTATTTATGGATAGATTGGCAACATTTGTCTACAAAAAATATGACATCTATCACTGCTGAGGCATTAATGGCTGATGGGGAGAGTATCAGTTACACCAAGTCAGCATCTAATACCAGTCATTATAGCAGTATTTTCCTGATATAATCTGAATTATGGCAGACAATGGAACAGTTCCAGTGTTTAAACATTATTGGCCCATTAAAATGCACAGTTTAAGACCAGTAGGTCACAGATTAGAGTAGCAATATTCAGCAGATTATGTTTTTTGGTACTAAAATTATGGAATTTTAACGCCCCCATTGTTTGAAGATTAGGAGGGCAGTTGGGTGATCCAGCTTCCACAAACCAATAGTGCTATGTCTTTTTTCTGCAGTAGACTGCATAAGTTGTGGTTTATTAACACGGTTTCTGATGTATGTGCATATTTAAGAAAGAAAATGACAAAAGTTCGTACAGTTAGTCCAATATCATAAATACACATTTGTCTTCACAAATGCTCTGATTTTAAATTTGACAAGCATCCAATTTCAATCACATTTTCAGGCACAAGTGTTTTCAGGCAAGTGTTTAATGGAAGCTGACTTTTTCCCCTTATTTCACTTTCTGAAACTTATAATTATATGTGGTTGTATGTCGAAGTTCAAATGTTTTGCCACCTATGTACTCTAGCTTTGTAAAAGTTATAAAATCTGCAGTTCATAAGTGCTGTTATCCATATTTATGAATATAAATTGATTCATTTATGTAAAAATAATATGCTGATGAACTCAACAGTTCAACAATGTCAGTATGCCTGATTTTAAATGATTTACCCCAGTCTAATGACACACATATGTGACAAGCTTTTGTCTGCCAAAAAAAATTTAAAAAATAAAATAAAAGGAGTGTGTGAGTGGGAGGGGGGGGGAAACAAAAACAAAACCAAAAAACAAAGAAATTTACATTTTACCTAATATTTGTACAGCTCTACTGACAGATAATGCGCATTTTTTCGGGTAAGCCCAAAATCACTTTGACATGATTTTGTTTAAACAGCTCTGCATATGAATGGAAGGTATAGGCCTACAATGACAATGCCACAAAATAAAAAGTTTGAAACAGAGGGTTACTAAGTTTCATATTAATGGGATGAACATAATTTATTCATATCATATTAGCACTGTTAATTTCTCATACACACATATGATTACCTGTGTGGTACCGGTGAGGTATCGCTAAATACAAAAGGCTATGGAAGCTAGCTATCTACCAAGCAGTCAGCAAAGGAGGCATAGCCTGTGCACTTGCACTTGTTAAATGTCTTGCAGCGAATCCTGTTATTATTTATGCAGTGTGGTTCCACTGATAGGTGGAACATGTCTATGCACAATGATTTGTGACATAAATGTGATACTTCATGAATTTTGGGAATATTGAGACTGTTAAACGTGATATTCACAGCCATTCTGTGGGTGTAAAACGTTTTTCTCCTTTCAAAAGCTGGCCTGAGCTACACAATACCATAGCCCAAACCATTTGCCTTGTGATCTACAGTCCCAGGACCATGTCTTGTATGCTCCATCCATGTAAAAGTTGTTAAGGTCACTCAAAATTGTCACACTGCTGTCAAAAAGTGCTGACTTCCCATTTTTAACTTGCTTGATGGACGATAATAGAATAACAACATGACCTTGTGAGTCCCAATACATACAGAGTTAGCCCCAATAGGCCATATTAGGCCATAATAGGCCACATTAGCATATTAGCATTTTTCAGTCTAAAAAAATCAGCATTTTGGTATTTTAAAATTCAGTGAATGGCATTTACAGCTAAAAATGTCAGAAAAATATGGACGGATTTGTGTCGTACAATTCCCAGCTCGTTTATTTGTGGTAATTGAAATAGGAAACAACACCTGGATGTCAGCTTTACACAGGTGTATGAACTGCGCTCTTGCCAGGGTCACATCGTTGTCCTTCCCACCATAAAGTTCCCACCTGGCACCTATATGACCACCAATGAAGCAACTCTGAGAGGCAGCACACCTGACTTAGCTAACTTTATTTAAACAGAAGCTACAACATGCTGAAAACACAGTATTTTCACAATTACGGACTATCTCCGTTGGGATGCGCAACCAGCCAATCACAACTGTGGTCTGTAACCAGCAGTGTGAGGCTATTGCGACTCAAATCTGGACTTCCTTTGATACTGTTTCTTCTGTGGTCCCAATGGCCTTGTGTGACCAGCTCGGCTTACTCAATAATCAAATACGCTATCATGATACATGATTTACAAACGTGACTGAAGCAGAAACAAGGTTTCGGAGTTACCTGTCCCACAGCAGCAGGGAGCATAAGTGTGATGAAGGCGAGTGACACTCTAGTTTGCACGGATCAGGGCTGACATAACCATGAGACTGATTAAAGAGTCAGAATCGCAGACAGACGCTGTAGTCACTTCAGTTGTACCCATAAGACACCTCCTGATTACTATGCATTTGTTTGGTTAAATTTAGTTGACACTGCTGTGAAGTAAGCGGTCCAGTAGCCAGAAGTAACCAGCAGGCTGACCACTGCACTTGTAGTAAGTATACATATGTACAAACATATCTTGTCTGCATATGTACCAGATCTGACTTTGTTTTGTGACCAACTACAGTTTCACCAATGACACCCCTTACTTCTTATTGGTCGACCAGAGTCTCTATTCAGCTTTATCAGCAAATTGCAGAGAATTGTTGACACATTGACGACAGTCATGCATTAAATTGATGTACAATGCAAAATGGCATATCCAGTGAGAACCTATCAACCTACTCTTTACTTCATGAACCTTATGTACACATGGTTGTCTACTGTTGTCCTGAAAATCCAAGTTAACTTGATGGCAGCTTTTTTTTCGGATCACTATCCCAATCATTCGGACAGACACTTTTTACATGTTAATATGTTTTGTTGCATTGCCCAGTGACATAGACATGAAATTTAGTGAGATTGCGGAGGAGGTCGAAATATCCGTCGCATATAATGCTAATAACGCCACCAATAGTTTAACAGAAATTATGTGTTCATATGTTTTGAATATATAAAATTCCACATTGAAAATATAATTTAATAAGACCCACCAAATGTATAGAATATATAGATTATGCCAAATGCCAATACGCAAAGCAATATCAGTAACCTTGACATATTTTTCCTAAGTCACAAGGCTTTTAAAGTTGCAAGAGGTGCCTCAATAGTAGCACGGTGTAGCTAGGGCATTAATGACAAAGATAAATATTTGTCATCAGATTGTATGTCACCAGAGTATTAGGCTCATGTGCCCGTTTCTATATTGTTATCAATACTTTGTTACATGCAGGACACAGGGCGTAAACTCGTTTAACGTTATGATTGGCTTGGGGTTAAGTTGTTTTGTTTTTACTGACTTGTCCCTTTCAAAATTCAGTAGTACAATATAATAATGGACACGAACTGCAAACACACACTTTACCTATTACTATACATACTCCTTTGAACAGTGGGGGGCGGGGGGGGGGGGCGTCAGTCAGGAGCCGTTCCTTGCTTTGGCAGTGGCAAAGTGAAGTTGACTGACACACAACCTTTTCTGTCTCTGTACAAACTCTGTTGCTGTGTTATTCTTACAAAGCTTGTCAAAATTCATCAATGATGAGAAGATCCTATGCTGGAGAAAAACGACATGGCTTGTGTAGGCTATCCCCTTGGGTATCCATATTATCATTTACTTTTCATATTTTGGGAGGAAAATGAATGAATTGAACGAATAGACCACAAAAACGCGGTGAATTGCAATAGAAGTGATATGAGTTTATTATCTGCTTGAAGGTGATTCAATCAGAATTATAAAAGATAATGATATTTACCGTCAGAGTTCCACCAAACCGACACACATCAATGAAGGACGAAAACGGAAGAGACAAAGTTATTTAAAAATGACAAGCAAAATTGATCAGACACCAAATGCTGCAACAATGACTGATGTATCTCCAATATTTTGATGGTGCCCGTAAATTCTCTTCATATACTACTCTTTGCGTCGGTAGCACCTTTTGGGTAGGGAAAGGAGGCAAGAAGAGTGCATTAAACCGGTGCCCTGTCTAAATTTCTATCTTTGCAGCGCCCATCTACTTTGTTTGTGAGAATGTATGTATGTATGTATGTATGTATGTATGTATGTATGTATGTATGTGGAATTTGGCAGGTACGGGTACTAAAATGGTGGTGTTCTATAATGTTTGCCTTTTTTGTGCAGTATAATAAGGAGAGCAGCAATAGTTTGTAACTTAGAATGAAATGCCTTGCTTTAATGTAAATTGTACTTATGCTGTTTGAGATGGACCTAATGCATATATTGACAATATGTAAAGGTTTGCCTTAATACCTGTCAAGTTGGTCTCCACGTTTGTGACACAATATACCACAAAATTCTAACCTAAAAGTTTGAAATGTTATTCAACCTCATCTATCTATCTATCTATCTATCTATCTATCTATCTATCTATCTATCTATCTATCTATCTATCTATCTATCTATCTATCTATCTATCTATCTATCTATCTATCTATCTACCTACCTACCCCGATTTAAAGCTGTGTAGGAGAGGGTAATTCAGGAAAAACTATAAACTATGAAATAATGGTAAGTTTCTCCTGTTTGCTCCAGCTGTCTATCTCCTCTCTCTCTCTCTCTCTCTCTCTCTCTCTCTCTCTCTCTCTCTCTCTCTCTCTCTCTCTCTCTCTCTCTATATATATATATATATATATATATATATATATATATCCCCATTCCTGCCTCATGAGGTATCTTTCAACTGTCCATATTTGTTGTGTTGTTGCAAATGACTTTTGACCCTTACACCTGCACTCACAGGGAGTATATGTTTGTGCACACATTCTACGAAAACAAAGCATAGGCAGTTTAATATTTTCTTTGTATTTTGTGCGATGTGGATGAAAGCATTTATAGACAGGATATACAGATTTGATAGATATTTTGATTTCCAGCACATAGAGTGTGTGATATATTGGCCAAAAATTGGTCAGAGGAGAAATCTATTTAGTTAAAATTCAGAGGCTAATAGGTTTCCTGTTCACCCCAAACCCCACCTTTTTGGCTCCGTCAGTTGAATAAACACTCTTAATTTTCTTAAAAAATAAGTCAACAGTCCTATTTTACCTTGTGCATGTTAAAATGAGGCTCGTGGGAGCCAAGGATTAGACATGCATTCATAATGGGAGAAAGGGCTTGAAACATTACTTTTACGGCAAGTGCAAGGTCAGTACACATTACCTGCAGCGCAGATGTTTGTGACATAACAACAGGGGTGTGTTTACTGCTTTCTTATCTTGACCTATGTGCCTGTATGTAGTTTTTCATTAAGACTTATCGACCAAGGCAAGTCAGAGCATGCTATTCAAGGTTGCACTTCTCAGACACAAAGCCTGCACAAATTACAAAATGTACTTTGCACCACAATATACTGCTACCAACGTCACCTGATTAATGTATAGTTACAGTGTTACATATATCAGATGCCCTCAATGGCAATTTTTAACCGGACATTGGTTAATTCAGTATGACATTTTAATTATTTATAATATATTACCATAATTATGATTTAAAACGGGACTATGGGGGATTTCGTCAAGGTGTTAAACTGCATGTATGCACTGATCAAATTAATGCCTCAATATCTTGCAAAGCAATATCTATGTTCTAAAAATCTGATTTCCCATAAGGACATGTCCATCGTTCCACATTTTTATAATAATATATCATGATATAATTTATTTCAGATCATGACCTGTTGCAGTTTGTTACAAACAATGGCAGCAACAAAACAACCGTTTGCATATATGGATAATCTTATTATACAACCAGAAAGAAATTAGCTGTTTAAATGTGTTTGGATGCATTAAATTTTTCAAGTGTTGGTACTTGCCTATAAAATTTCTAAACCTAAAGTGCTGATCCACCTATAACGTGAACATCTTCCAAAGTACCTCGAATAAAATTATATGGAGTCATTCAAAAAGTTTGCCTCTATATGTACTAACTATGCAAACGTGTGTGTTCAGATGAACTTTTGTTTCAGTATTCATGGCAGAAAACTCAACATATGGAAAAAATCTCCACAAGCTATAGAATTAGTAAATGTTAGCAAACGGAAGGAAGAAAGTAAATATATACCCAGGTAATATCCCAAACTAATGCATTTTGACTTTTTTTTGTCATATGTTTCTGACGCATAAATTCTGTGAACAAAGATATCTTCTTATACTAAGGCCTTTGGTGGATCAATTTTCTTGAAGGGAACAAGTTTAAATTCCGATTTCAATTAACATGCTCCTATAACGACTATAAATGAATTTAGATTAAGGTTCATACCCAATCAGATCTGTTCATATTTGCCCATGGTATTTGTTTTTCGTTTCGAAAATGAAGGACTAATAACAACATAGTCTGATTTATTTGTAAGTACCATTCTGTTGCTGATTTATGCACATGGCATATACTAAGTCATTCGCAAAAACGTAAATCTTCAAACGTGTATGATTTATTTTATTTTCATAGTGCCTTTACAACCGTGTGTCTCGTGTTTACATTTCATTTTTGAGAGAACATATATAGGGGCAGGGCCCATCTAGAAAAAAACTTTATGAAAGATGTATAGTTACCACAAATAAATGCAGTGTTTCAAAGAAACTTTAATCCAATATTCAACAGAATCAAGCTGCCACCTGTCACCTAATTCAAACTAGAAATAGACAACTGCTCGACGTTACAGTAAGGGTGCTATATTCATTATCCTTATTAAAAGACGGTACATTCAGGTACCAGAATTCCCGTTGTTACTGAGAACACAATAATCTAGGTCAACCGCTATTATTATCCTGCTTTGGGCCTCTTGTGCCAAGGACACACCAAGGGAAGATTTTGGACTCAAACTGTTGCCGTGTAAGAGTGAAGCATTGCTCTTTAGCAACTAAAACATGAGCTAACTGTATATCTAACATAATGGGATCAAAGACACTAATAGCACTGCAAACTATTCTTGAAAACACGGAGTGAAGGTATGAAACTGTACGACAACATAATCTGCAATTTAAACATAAAATTATCATAATTTTGTTATTTTGATGAGAAATAACTGTACCAAAATATATCACTATTTTGCTTCATCTTTATTTATTCGAATTAACAAGCATCATTCCCTTATTACATTGATAAGATCAAATTCTTCGAGGCGGCTCTATCCCATTTCACCAATATGATGCCTACAAACATGTTATACAAAACAATTGTGCTCGTATATGATGAATTGTTTTATGGGGTTGAGCAATAACTTGAACGAGACGAGCTTGCTCAGGACCTTCTTGCCATGTTCAACAGTACATTCTTCTTCTTTTTCTCCTCCTCGTCATCACGATTAACGACATGAATTTTCAAAGTTTAGAGGAGTTACCGTATGGCTGTTCAGCCACTAAACATGACTCTCTTTGCCTCCATAACTGACCAAATCAGCCAAACTACTGTTATAATTTCTGAAATATGATGGGCACCCTGGTCCTGAGATGATTCCAGGGACTTGGGTATGCGCCCAAAGAGTACATTCAGGGCTGACATATTTTGTTATGAACGTCCATAGAATAAGCAGAAGCTTGATCCCTTTCTGATGAAGTCGCTGAGCCGTGACAGCCCATATATATTCAAAGCCTAGTTAATTACAAATCTCATATCACATCTCATATTTCTTTTGTTATAGTTTTCCTTTATTTAACTTTACTTTGAATGTTGAGTACATAGATTTATATTTTTCTTCCAGGTTTGAGCTTCTCTCCCTGGATAAACACTTGCGTTTACTTGTCTACAATTTTTCTTTTGTGTTTCAATGCTTGCTTTTGTTTTGTTAATTTTTTTACAAAAAAAAACCTAAATAGTAAGTTTATTTTATTATTATTATTATTATTATTATTATTATTATTATTATTATTGTTATTATTATTATTATTATTATTATTATTATTATTATTATCATTGTTATTATTATTATTAAATTGCTGGTGCTAGTGCAATGTTTATATGTTTTTATGGAAATTCAGTGTTGAATGAGTTTCTGCTTCTAGTTCTCAATAAGTGTCGAAACCAGAATCAATTGGATTATGTAAGAGTGTAATAACCCTTTGGTTGGCACCTTTATCTCCAACATAACTAAACAGATCTGTGTATTACCCTAATAGGTTAACACAGACAAGCATCTAAAGGAGTGTCAGATTGGGAATAAGGAATATTGCATCATAACATAAAAAATACGAAAAGAACTGAAATATCAAAACTGATTACTGCAACAAATGTCTTTACAACGTTAAAAAATGTCTAGCACTGTATTGTTAATGTGTGAACGCTAGAAGACACTAACATTAGACTAAATTTAGTTTTTTCCGAGACAAATATACAAATTTATCACGACTTTATACTTCATTGCGTAGAGAAACGCATGTTCATTGATAAAAAAGGAGGTGTAAAAATTCCATGGCTTTTTGTAACTATTTACAATCCCCATAAATTGGTTCTTTTATGGTATCCCTGAACACAGTCCGTTTTTTTTTAAATATTATTTCTCATGAAGCCATATTCCCTCCCATTAAAACCTAATTTCAATACCGTATTCATTTTTCGAACATGAAATAATTGTACAGATTAAGCAATTCTGTAATTTCTAGAACAAAAGATTAAACGTAGATGTTATGTTTATATTTCTGTCATTCTATGTTTTCAAAATAACAAAACACAAGAAATTGCACCAGAAAAATTTAAGCACACAAGGCGTTTGGAGCTGGAAAAAATTATTATAAGCCCAGGCAGGTGAAGATATATTAGCTCATCAACCGAAAAATGCACTAAAAAGGTTAGGTTGAGACTCTACATTGAGAGATTCGAAAAAACATTTGCTGCACAAGAATTATGTTAAAAAAGATGGGTAAAGCTGACTAAGATTTACCTAATTGTCTGTATTGTGATGTTACAAAAATGATAAAATACTTCTTTTACAAATGCTCTGAACCTCAGAAAATTTAGAGGGAAATTGAACACTATTGTTCAAGCTGTCGCCTACCGAATCTTGTTAAGTGAGAATTCTATAAATTTGGTGTACAAAATAAAAAAAGAACGAACAATTGTAATTTGATAAATCATATCCTGCTTTAGCAAAAATATGTATTAGTAAGCACAAGTACAGAGATAGGTTAAACATGCAGTCCATCCTTGAACAAAAGTTAAACCACAGGAAAATACGTTCGTCAAAACTGTATGATTTACTTCAAATGATTCAGAGTTGTGGTGCACAGGGAACAAATAAATAACCACACATCAAGTACATACCCTCCAGCTACCTTGGCTTAGTTAGGTTGTGTGGAAATTAATACAGGCATGAGTGTATACATGTGAATGAAAGGGAATAAAATCCCAAAGCTACCACAAATGGTGCCCTCTCTGCTTTCTCAGTTGTGTTACTAGATGTGATATTTTATGCATATAATATCACACTTACATTTATACTTACTGGTGTTTGTAATGAATCCCAATGCTGCCACTGCTTCTGACCGTGCATTCATGTCACAATTGAGACAGGAGTTGGATGTGCTTACTCTTCAAAACCCTAAATTAAAAACATAACCACTTTACATACATGGGCATGTTTGTCAGAGATGACCAGGGTCGTCATGCTTAGTGTATGTTTGTCCGTGTGTTGCATAGTGATGTCTTTGCATTTGCCTATACACCCAGTGATACCTGCCGATCGAGACTACCTCTTTGGAATAAACCTGTTCCTGTATTGTTGATATATTTTACGAAGTCGTTGGATGGCCAACATTATGTTCAAGGTTTTTTAACGTTTTGGTGTTGGAAATGTATCAAATATCAGGTCTCTCTGATGGGTAGTCATTAGAGCAAGTACCACCATGCAAACAAAGGAGGGTCCTACCTTTTCTTCATCCTTTTGTGCTTCATTCTGTTGGCTCCATGGTTCTCAATTATAGTCCCACCCCACATAGCATAATAACGCTGGGTCAATGTATATATAATTATCATACTCTAGTGTCTATGTTATTTTCAACCAACCAGAGCTTACATTGTGCCAAAATGATAACCTATCCTCAGCTATCAATGTTTGTCTTATATTTCAGCAAAACTAATTTCATGGAAATACTGCAGTTCTAAATTGAACAGTTGCTGCATAGCTTCGTTAACACAATTCCTCCCAAAAGCATGATTCTGACTGGTCGGTGATCGCGACTTTTGACAGATTGGGGCATTAACACAGCGGTGTTTTCTCTATTGTACAGACTCTTTGAATACGATACATAGTGGGCAATGCAATTAAAATTGTACAACACACACACACACACAGACCATTTACTGATGGGGCAAAAAGTGGTACAAGAATGAAGCTCCTTGAAGGCCTATGCTTATCTTCAAGGACCATTTATACCACCCAGCACCCATATGAGGTACTGATAAAAGTAACAGACCCTTGACTCTCTTACTAGAGAGACTCTTTAGAGTTCTTTGGTTGTATTTCAAAATGATTCAAACCATTCAACACCCACGGCAGGTATTGATGGAAGTAATGTACTTTTGGGGAGGAACTGAAATGCTTCAGATTCATTATAAACTTTGGTGAATTAATAGGAGAGATAACATACTTTAGTCCCTGAAATTGACACCAAATGACAGTGGTATGTTACCATGCCAGTATTTATTCATTTAACAGCTTTCACACACACACAAATTAATAAATGAATAAATTAAAAAAAACAAAAACAAAAACAAACCCCAAAAAAAACAAAAAACAAAAACAAAACAAAAAAAAACAAAACAAAAAAACAAAAAAAAAAAACAAACAAACAAAAAAAAAGGTCTCTGGGTCTGGACGATTCATGAAACAATTAGTCTCATGTAATTTATTGAAGGAGTATTATTGCACTACTACCCTTTACTACCATGCTACACGTCAAGGTATATGGAATTTTGCCTTCACCAAAATAAGCCTAGTAAATAATATAAAATGCAATTTTTGTTTCTAAATATATGTTTATAGCATTTATTATGTCCTGACTGATATTTTTATGTGGCGTGAAAGTTGCAGACTGTATTTTACACTTTGATTTTATATATGCTAGGAAATGTAACCTACATAGCCTTAACATTAAAATTATATACCCAAAACAAAAAATATTTGAAGATTAGTGTATAGACAGCGGTTACATGTTCAGGAATTTTTTCCACTAAAATACTAATGTTGGCAACACAGAAAACATGACTCCTGAGGACGATCGTATGCTGTACTTGGAATAGACCACATTTTAGGATACTTTTTACGAATATCGTTATATGTGTGTTGGTCCAATTCAGACCTTTCACGGTGACACAGGAGGAGATCCTCACTTTTCTTGGGAACGTTTATGATCTCAATTCCATTGTACAGAATATACATATGTTAATAAGGGTAATGCCATCATGTCGTATACTTTAGAAACACCAGGCCATTAAAATGCCTTCTGCTCCTGTTGCAAAGAGTTGCGAGGTAAGCAGCTCTAGCGCAATGTTGGTGTGACCAACAGGTAAATTGAATGAAGACCTGTGAAATTTGAAAGAGCACTCCAATGCACTTTAATAACATCTATCCTTGACTGAAAATTCTTATAATTCAATGTTTTCCAGGAATTTTTTTTGTTCATTTTAAATTGCTGACACAATGGGTCTGTGTCATTCGTGTGGAGCATCAAATATCCAGGTGTAAATGGAAAAATACCTTCATGGTTTCACACCGTTGCATGCTGATATATTACACAAAAGGCCTTTGCAAATTGTAAACAAACAATCCTAAGCGTATTTTTATGATTTCAACTCCAAATAAATCTGACCTGGTCTTGCGATACCCCAAAAAGTTTCAAATGAAATTTCAAAACCATGGACCAAACAGCTTTAGACATATTTTAGGGTTGTTGGCAAAATGAACAAAAATGGCCCAATCTTAATTCGCTTATGTGTATTCATCCACAGACACTTTCTACAAAATCATGCAGGGTAAAGCCCAAACAGGTTTGAAGTGGAACCCATTTACAGGGTTGGAGGAAGCTACATGTTCCTGTACCTGTATGTACATTGATATCCTTCAGGTGGACATGCATACGTGTATTCTTACTCATCATAACGTAACTGAATGTATTCCTTAAATAACAGCAAATGGTGGAACATATATCGAATAAAACGTTTTGAAGATGGAATGAAGGTGCAGTTCCAGTTTGTAGAGAATCTAGCTCATGGTTTTGGAAAGTGACTATGATATAATATATTTGACCATGTAGTTTCGGAAAAGACCTGCTTACTTTTCACCAAAACAATTAAAATCAGTCATAAAATTAAAAAAATAAAAATTAAAAAACCCCAAAACAATGGACTGTGGTCTGTTGAATATATTTTTGGGAAAACCACGCAAGACACATTCACACCAAGTGAAGCGCTTGCATTCACCAATTTCGCCTAACACGGATTCTTGTCATTCATTATGTAAAAAAGTTTTAAAAACCTTGAAAATAAATCAAGGTTTTTAAAAGTTTTTTACATAATGATTGATAGGAATAATAAATAGATAACACAGTACTTAAAGTTACATTGCCACTTTATGTTTCAATACCATGGAGCTGTGGGGGTTTGAACCAGCAAGCTTCAGCACCAGTCACCTAGCCGAAAATGGCAAGTACATATGCCAGCTACACCAAATCCCCATTCCTAAAAATAATGGTCCAATAGAGACAGGAATGCGTGAATACCGTAATACACATGGTTGATTAATTTTGAGTTAGATCGAGTCTTAGCTACATTCCTATACTCTGGTCACAAAAATATGTACGGGTAATGAGAAGGGTTCAAAAGCACAAAGAAACTGCACAAAAAACACAAAAAAAGTAGTGTCACCTCTGTGAACACATAAAATTTTATGTGTGTCTAAAAGTGCTGTAATGCAATTTAGAGTAATTCGCCAAGTGGTCTTTGTGATTTTTTTAAGATTTTGGAAAGAAGCGAAAGACAAAATTCATATCAAATTGAAAATTCACTGATTGAAATCTGTTGTACAAAATTGGCATGCAGCCACCAAATGTACAACGCCAACCGGTTTAAGAGGAATCTCCTGAGCTTTAGATATTATTACATTCTATGCTGTTAATAAACATGACTGAATACAAAAATATCAAAGTCCCTGTTTGGAGTGCGGTGACAATCTTGAGGTTATCATTTATCTAAACTTTCGCAGGTTTTTTTTCGTTATTTTGAAAGTGGAAATCATCAGCAACCTAAATGAACTTACTGGTTCTCCTAATTGTATGACGATGCAACATTTAATTTCAAATTTTACCACTGCAATTCGACACCTAACATTGACCCAACATGACCATGCTATCTCGTAGTGGCACCCTCGGATACTTACCTTCCTCTGCTGTTGCATACCTCCAGAGTGCGAAGTGTCTGCATTTTGATGAATTGCTCCACGCTGCTACAGTCTGATGTTGATATTTGACCTGTGTGTGTGCACTTTTTGGCATTTGTTTTTATTTATATGGAGATTCTACACCTCTCTCAAGCACATATGACAGATCGATGATGGATAATACGCAGGTGGGCAAAATAACCAAAATGCCAAGTACACTAATGGTGGCGTCACATGTCGTTTAATGAAGACAAAAGGTTAATGATTTTATGATACGGTTAATCCTCTAGATTGCCTTTCTTAAAAAAAAAAAAGACATTAAGCAAATATATCAAAATAAATAGACTTGTATTTTGTTTGAGGGGAAGTTTTCTTTCAAAAACTTCATTGAATTTCAAACAGTTTTTCAAACAAAATATTAACCAATGGATGCAACTTTAAACATACACACCCTCAAGACTGTCCAATAGAAATTCTTAAATCAGATGAAGGTACAATAATTTGACAACTGAACCTCGTTCTGGATTTATGGTAAATCAACATATCGAGAACCATCACTGAATCTTACAAACCCCATGGCTCAATGCAAAAGGGTAAATACTTTTTAGAAAATGTGTGCTGAATTTGCCAAAATTGTGTTCCACCACCTTACCTGTTGTCCCTCACCTTAGACGTTACTTTCAATTTAATAAGCATGGAAACATAACTCATTCTTTTTCGGCATTTGGTGAGAACATTATGAGGCATTGTTTATCACATATTGAACACAGAATGAAATTAAAAGCCTCCTATTTTAAGCTAATTGCAACTTTTCTACAGTGGAACCGCATTGATATGACACCATCTGTTCCCTAAAAAATGTGTCAAATAATTGAATATATCAGATAGATGAGTCACATAATAAAAAATATAAAACCTTTTCACATGAAAATTTGTGTCATTATATTGAATATTTTAGAAATCTGAGTGTTATTATAATGAGATTCTACTGTAGTTCAATTGGGCACTCAGTGAAGGTCAATAATACACTGTCATATATCCTTGAGCCCTTTGCACAAGACCTACGCTTAAAAAGCCATGTATTTGCTAAGTGACAGCGTGGAAGATCCAATGGTATGCTTATTTTGAAAGTCTAGAATTGTCCATCTGCTCATTATGTGAGATTATGATATTGTTTTCATGAATATTCATTATAGAACTGTAAACGGAAATCTTGCTTGGTGTAATGAAGTTAGAAGAACAAGAAAAGTGAAAAAAGTTCTAACAGATGACAACTTACACGCAGTTCTTGTATATGAAACTTTGCTTGTCCAAATATAAATGAGTGAGTGGCTTTCTAATCAAAGAAACATTCCATGCTGCCACATTAGTATGTATGTTTAAATTGGCTTGTGTTACTTGAATGCATCATAAAGCGTTCTCCTGAAGCAGTTCAGGCTAAGTCATCAAAAGAAAGGCTGGCTTTTTAAACACAACTTAAAACTGCTGCTTTACAGCAATTTTTAAAAATTTGCACTGGGCAAGTTTAAAAACCTCTGTTTCTTTCTTTTGTTCCTTTCCATCTTTATTTCCTCACGACAGTCCAGTCTCTTTGATTTTACATTTTCCTATGTGATTTTCTCCTTTTTTATCCTTACTGCCTTGCTTTCCTTACCCAATTCCCTTTTTCTGTCTCCCCTGCCCTTTCCAACCTTCCTCCTGTCTATGTCATACACCAATCATTTATGACGAGACCAACCATCTTTCGGCCCATTCCCAGATAATCTAGGTAGTCTCTTTAATAAAAAAAATAATGATCTTCGGTCATTTAACAGTGAATCTCAAGATCTCCCGCTGTGTCTGATTTTGCTCGAAGATAACATAATGGTAAATACGAAGGCAAACACAAGGTATTAAACTTTTGGGACACTGTAATCTTAGGAAACCTGGTGGGGGAAGCCATCCAACCTGCACGTGCACTGGCACTTCCATTACAGTTTTTATACTTCATGTTACACACAATGGCATGTGCTACTTGGGATCAAGACTGAAGATCCTTTTTGATGTGCCATCTAAATAGAGGCATTGCTTGATCCCAATTACTTTTGAAAGAAAATATGATTGCGCAGACTATAACACAGTACTTGCATGTACTGGAATGTGAAATTTGGAAACTAGACAATAGTAAATACTAATCTGAAATATAGGCATGGGTGATTATTTGATTCGGAACCGAAGACTTAAAATAACTCCTCATTACAATTCACTGCATACATACTGATGGCCCATAAACATACCCTTTATAACTCATTAAGGTAAACTGGATCCCTGCTTAAAAAGAAATCTTTATTGTCCGAATTGGCCATATTGTGCGCTGTTTTGGTAATCATTACATAAATTTAATAAGGCAAGGCATTTGCATGCAAGAATAGCTATGAAGTCCTGAGTCAAAAGTCAATTTAAAGAGGAAAATAATTTGATTCCAACAGCATTTTTGTAATTTTGAAAGACCAAATTTATCACTTGAAGAAAAGCTAAATCAGATATCACCCTCACCCCTCACTTAAATTTCGAGGTCACACTTTGTAGGAAGTTAATGGACATAAGCACCTTGGCGTTACAATACGTACAGATGTGCGGTGAACAGGTCACTTAAGGGACATAATTGTCAAGCCAAGAAGATTATTAACCATTATGAAGAGTTTACAATACCTACTTGACTGCCAAACTCTAGAAACCATTTATATCTCATTTGCTGGACTCATTGTACAGTAAGGAACTCCTGTCGGTAATGGCTGCACTGTTACAGGCGCTGAAAAGCTCGAGGGAGTGCAGCTTACCGCAGCCACAAGCATTTCTGGCGCAATGGCCAGTACTTAAATACTAAACTATATGAAGAACTTGGATGGCAGACTTTGGCATCTGGTAGGGGAAATGTTAAATTATTGCTGAAGCATTAGATTGCCAACAAGGTAGTCCCTAATTGCCTTCAATCTGTTATTCCAAATATTGCTTATCCGGAAATGTGTACTCACAATACTCATCAAAGGTTTGACCCACCTTATTTTCGAGCTGGTACTGATCTGTTTCATGATTCATTCTTCATATCAACAATTCACTTTTGCAAAGAACTACTTCATGTTTGCAATTCACCATAACTGTAATTATTCAAATCTGAATTACTTAAATTCTCTTCTCAGCAGAATCCGCTGTCAGAATTTTATTAGTTTGGAAACAGATATGCTTCTATTTTACATACCCGTTTATGCGTGTGCAGCAGTCAGTTGAACTCCCATCTTGTTAAAATCGGTGTGGACGTGAGTCCTAAGTGCAGTTGCTGTGAAGCTTGAGAATATGTATGCACAGTTTTTTTCTCATGCTTACTTTATATTGTGCCAAGAACAAAACTTCATACAATTGTCTCAAAATATGTTACCTTTTCTTAACTAACATGTTTTATAGGGCTCTCCACTTTGTAAACTTTCAAAACTTTTCAAATTTGTGCGGCAGCTTAAGGTTTTATTATTTTTTTCTTCTAGTTTTTCGCCAAAAGGTATTGGTTAAGTTGATGTAGGTTATCCAGGATATAAGCAAATTTCTCCTTGTAATTTCAATTAGTACAAATTACTGGATAAAATTGTCTAAAATATGTCTTTCTATATGCCTTTTGTCTGCTGAAAACGATTTTTTACTTTGTTCCTGTTGCATGACTGCACAACTTTGAATATTGCCTTTTCATGTGACATATGTGTGTCATGTAACATTCTGTTCATATGTCGTTCCCCTTTCTGCAAGAGGGAATAATACATAATATTGCCCCTTTACCTGTTGCTGCACATTATTTGATGTGCAAAATTATTCTTTAGCGTAATTAAATACGTTTAGACCAGACACCACGTTAACATCGTAAAAAGTTCGGTCAATACACTGAGACTTATCTCATTCCACCAATTTGGGTGCTTGTTCTTTGAGACAAAAAAGACAGTTTTATCCAAAGGGTGCCCCTCTTAGTGAGATGTCAATATGTACCACATATGGGCAAACGTGTGGTGTTCTTTTCCTTGGCAAGGGGATTTAATAACACAAAGGTTTGGAAATGCTCCTCAGATACTCCTGAGATATCAGACTGCAATACTGACAAACAAAAATTATTTTGTTTGTTTGCCTTTCTTTTTTTGACTTTGACCATTCTACAAGTGTCGCATGTTTTCGTGTGCAAGTCTAGTCTACCTCATTCAGCAAATATATAACAATAAGCAAATATATAACAATAAGCAGCAAAGCAACAAAAATTAAGGAATGGCATTGCACATATATATATATGCTTCAATTAAAAACAACAATGGTGAACATTCTCAACTGTATAAAGTAAGCAGTGGGTGTATGAGGCATGGTGTATCCCTGCTTTCATGGATACAGTTTTTTCCCTTCATCTGAACATGTGTTGCTCTTTAACTTATTGTATCTGTGATGAGAGAAATAACTTAACCCAGTACACCGTGTTTGTGTGTGGTGTGTGTGTGGAGGGAGACCTGCTTACCTCCTCTTCTCTTCTCTCTGCCCTTGTCTTCATGCAGTGGGTATCACTGTTGTGGGTTCGAGATGAGAGGAACTAAACAAGCCATTAGAGTTCACAGCTTGCCCAATTATATGATACATAGACTGCATCATTCAGCGGGACTGTAGGACACTAAAAATATGAGTGTAGCCATTCCATGGCTCTACCCATTGAAACATCCAGGTACACTAGCAGACACCATTCCTATGAGTCCAGCCATTACTTGGCTCTACCCATGGAAATATACGCATGTATAATAATACTCTCATTGGGACTGCTGCTGCAAACCTGAATGGGACAACCCTATTCGATAGCAACCTTCATCCTCATAGAATGTGAAATATGCAAGGAAATAACAATACTATAGAACTAGCTTACCCATGTGATTGCATGTAAACAAATATAAACCAATACTGATAACAAACTCAACATCTCGTACAACAGATGAAAACATTCCATTAAAACAGCATTAATAAACTATGCAATACCAAAGTAAGTGTTCTCGAAAAGAGTTTTACGTGGAAGTAAATGAGTTCACCTGATTTCTGCCCCCACTGAACCTCACTTTGCAGATCTCTGTCAAACGCAATTGATGTTGGTTAAATTGTCTTTACATCTCACAGCCCAATTATTCAATCACCTGCCAACCTGAAAAAAGCGAACGAGATCATCATATTACTTGTGTTTTTTATGAAACGTAACAAAATACACATATGTATGAAAATTCCCATAGTGGTGATCTTTAACCAATAATAATTGGAGACTGTTTAACTTTGATGGCATGTGTCAACAAAGTCACTAAGACACTCTTTGCTTTACAGAAATATTAAACCAGGCTGCAAAAGTTTACCAACAGGATGCATTCCACTGGTTCAGTCTGCAAATCCATCATATATGAACTTACTTAATTAACAAAAACCTTCATGAAAGAGTATGTTGTGTTTACATCAACACAACGATGCTTCTGACACTGCAAAAGAAGTGTTCAACAACAACAAAAAAGTATGAATCATTACAGCCAAATTTCCACATTAATGAGGGTTAGTAAGGTGGGAGTAGTGCATCAAGTTCCCTATGGAAATGCAAGGGATGAACGTGGTTTGGCATAAGTAGATCAATGTGAAAATGGTCATAATTATAAGTGGTGAGGTAAATGAATCCATTGATTGTAAGTTCTCCTTCTTTGTGGTGAATAACGAAAGGTCAAGGTTGATGCAGTATGATCGGGAAAGACTTTCAATTGCATACTGCTAGGTGATTGAGGTAAACTCCCCACTTTTACGCGACAAAAAATGTGCTACACATGTCAATCAAAATGCAACTGATATCACAGTGCAGAAAGTGCTGATCTGAAGGTGGTATGCACAAGCATTTTCGGGGAAATGCAGAACATGTGGTTACAATTTATGTGTAGATAATGGTAGTTACAATTTCGCAGATTAACAAGACTGAAGCGCATTGCTTACGATTATAGCGCTTCTGTCAGAAAGTATGGATCTTGCATTTGAACTACTTTTCACGTGATGCTCCAGTTGACGGCTGGAAAACGTGATATACAAGATATGACAACAGCTATTGAGCTGTACCACCTTTTTTATTTCTTTCTGCTTATTTTTGTGAACCTGACGCAAACTGCAGTCTCAACTTTCTTGTTTGATTAGCTTAATGGAAAACAGGTTCCATTGCATTCTAGTTTTATGATCCAAAACATAAACAAATGCGTAGTAATGAAAGGTAAATTAAGCTTGTTCTCTATTTTGTTACTGACGTAGATTGGTGATTTAATAAAAACAAGTACGGACCAGACCACAGATTTGCTAAACGCTAGTATCTTGAACTTATGCCACATGGCAGAACAAACGTGACTTTTTCAAATGGAATTATTGTTATTGTTTGATCTGTCTTTCTTTTCTAAAGATTAAATGGCTATATTTTTGGCCAAATAGTGATGATCTGTGCTGCCATATTGACCGATTGTTCTGCAATACAGTTTATGCATCCAATATATATATATATATATATATATATATATATATATATATATATATATATATATATATATATATATATATATATATATATGTATATATATACATACATATATATATATGTACATATATGTATGTATGTATATACATATATGTATATATATATATATATATATATATATATATATATATATATATATATATATATATATATATTTATGTCAGCTGTTTTAGTTAGACAGACATTGCATAAGTTAACAGAAAGGTTATTACCTTTAGATAAAAAAGGTTACGAATGTATTATCTCCAGTTGTCTATTTGATCAAACCTGCGTCAAAAGGGGGGGGGGGGTAACTATACAGTGTCTTTCTTGAGACATCTCAGTAAGTGTTTTAAAAGAATACATCACATGATAAGATAAACTTAGCCCTAAGCACTACGGTATGAAATTGAATCATGTCCTATATTCTTGTACCGTACAGTGTGATTTGGTTAGTCAAGGGCTAAGGCGCCCTTGGTTTTGATTAGCAAGTTCACAATGTACTTGGATTGATTAGACATTCATTTACTTTTGAGTGGCCACCTGATCTTTAGACGTGCCTGGGTTTGCAAAGATGAAGTGGGCACGGCCATGTAATAGCGCTATCTGTATACGTAATTAAATGGCGCTGCATCCATGACAAATTCAAGAAAAAGAATAAGAGTTTTTCCCTTTATTTACAAATAAGTAAAACCTGAATGAGTCAATGGATTTCCAATGATATACTTGCATTTCACGTTAAATACATGCAGCTGTTAAACAATCTGTGATGTTAATATTGAAACACTGTTTCAATCGGTGTGGTCAAACAACATCATAAACTTGATTGATTGGCAGTTTATTTTATCTACCCGCACCTAGCCTGTGTGTGCCAGTCAATTGCGCATTTACAGACTTGTCATAATGTAAATAAATAGAATTAATGAAACCTGCCACTAGACACTGCAGGCCCCTAAATGATTTTGGCCAAACATAAAATATCTTTTGAAATTTATCCCAAAAGTTATAAATATTGACATGTTCAATCATATGCTTTATTTGTCCCGGCTTCTGTGATTCTTTCAAATGTCGAGGTCTGACGTACTTTCAAAAATATTGTAGGCATTCAAAATACGGATTTATCATCTGTGTTAATATTATGGCATAAACACCTAACTTTGTACATGAGTCATATTCGAATTAATTTCATCACCTCAATCTGATTTCAGTGGCAATGGTTATTTTATAAATACACAGTAAACAGACCTTAAAGTGAAATACTGTTGAATTTCAGCAGTTTTATTTTGGTTTGTTTGTTTGTTTGGTTTTGAGGGGATGCACGTACAAACATGTAGGTAAAGAACGGACATGGTTGTGTTGAAACGTGCTAAGAAGTCGTGCAAGACAGGAAAGAGGCTTATTTTGAGGTTTTGTGTCTTCTTAGAATCCTCCTGTCTAGCACTTGAAGAAAAAAACACACACATAATGCTTTCTAACGGTACACATTCTGAACACTATGAGACAGAGTTAAACAAGTTATTTCAGGTATAGAAGTGAGAATGTACATTTTAAATGTTTTTTTTTACTTTCATAAAAAATGCACCTTCGTTATCTCTTTTCAGTGCTATTCAAGAGTGTGTGTGTGTGTGTGTGTGTGTCACCATGTAACATTTGTGTAGGGCTCACCCTACTTCTTAACTGTTAAATAAAATATGTTTAAATCGAGATTTCTACTTTGACGCAACGTTGATGTTTTGAACATCTGTTGATTGAATCTTGTCGTTTTGGTCCTGAAGAGAAAATAATTATGTTACACAGGCATCAATCGTTCAGACTTATGAACATACTCGTTACTTTAACTGTTTCATATCTCTGCTATAAGTGGATCAAGAAGGACTTCCTTCCTAAGCAACAATTAATATCTATGCTACAAGTCTGTACCATGGGGAAAATGATATCCATACAAAATTTGTCATTTCCAAAGGTCGTTTCATATTTCGATTCATAAAAATCAATAAACCATAAGACTCACTGGAGCATGGTCTGAGGAAGACATTCTATACAAACTTACAAACTATCTATCCTCATAGAATGTGAAGTGAACCTAGTCAAAGGGATTGGACAAAGCCACACATGCATGCATGAGCACTTTTGTTCCCAAAGAAACCATGCTGAATGTACCTTTTATTATGATAGCAAAATTTCAAAAGGGAAAAATGAAAACCATCAAATTAAAGTTGTGCTACTTTATCAATGATCTAGGTGTACTGCAAAGCTACAATTCTGAGAAGTATCAAAAACATTCAGTTTGTTGTTAACGAGGAGTCGCAAAAGATAAGAAAAACACATACAAGAATTACCAAAAATACAGTGCCACCTATTGAAGTTAAATTGCTTGCTGTCTCTACAGGTGCCCTTGGCAATTCAAATTCCTTTGTAGAAGAATATATTTTTTCACGTTGCCCCCAAAAAAGAAACAAAAGAGACTCATGCGCCTAATGCTCTGCTGGCACCGTGGCAAAACTTATAACTTCATTTCAAAACTTCGAGTCCTAATGTGGCTTCTGAACATCTAAAGGTTAGAGATTTTAGTGTCTGATTTGTCTACGACATGACACATCGCTCCACATGTACTCATAGCTTATTTGTGCAATTACTGTGACGGACAATGTTGCACGAGCCAAGACAAGAAAGCTTGAGTCCTTAACTCCATGGCCTGAATGACCTTAGGACAGAAGATCAAGGTCACCCAGATTATGTAATACAAGAGGCCCATGGACAAGGTGCTGTGCTGACATTGTCATTGGTGTCCACGCTACACCCTGGCATTACAAAATCATTACTTTAACTTGACAGGCGTGATGACCTCACAAAAATAGGGTAAGGTCACTGATATTACATGCGATTCTAGCATTATACATGGTCTATAAATGTTATAATTTTGGGCAAATCTAATTACTTTCCAGATATAGGATTATATATCTTTAAACACATTTTTCCTCATAAATTTCGTCAATTTATAGGAGGCCCAAATTGTATCATTTCGATTTTGACTTCCGCACAACCTCACCAAAGTCCGTAAATATCTGGCCAAAATACAAAACACTACAGCGTTCACAGGTTATCACGTTTTGACCCCGATATTGTATAATATTGTGAGTGGCGCCACCAATATCAAAAAGGAACCAGATCGTTATACACCCTTTAAGTACTGAAGCAGTAGAAAAAAACAAACAAACAAAACAAAACAAACAAACAAACAAAAAAACCATTCATAATATTCATAATGTTCAAACCCAACAATGATAACAGAGATTCCAAAGTTACCCAAGCATCAGCATTCGTCTTTCAATACCAATGAGAAGAAATAAATTTCATCTCTGACTTGAGACAGGCAGTCACACATAAAAGGCAACTGGTGGTTATGAACTGGTCCTCTCAGCCTTTGAAATATTTGTCCTTGGCCACATACTATAGTGTTTCCAAAATGTATAGGCCTAATCCCTCAGAAGTTATATTGGACTAGCTTGAAATCTGTGGACGGTATGGTGGGCAAAAGTTTTTCACATTTTGGCCTGTATATTACCTTATACTATAGATGGGGACACCAGCATTGCTGTCCATGCAAATTTACATACACTTTATAACTTCTAAACGTTATATGAGCCTAACTCAAAAATTCTGAGGGACAGAACATTCACGAGTTGATCCCTATATTCAAACTGGCCTTTTGACGTGATCTGTACCTTGGATTAGAAAATTGTTATATTGAAATGTGTGTCCCACATCTAGCTTTCCACACATGGTCTGTTTGTTCAAACTGGTATACAAATTTTACAGTTAAAATAATAATTTGGACAAGCGCCAAAGTTTATAATTACTGGTTTACGATGACCCCAAAAAGTAAGTCAACAAGTCCAGTTTTATGTACAATGTAATCCCAAGCAATCTTGATCCGGAGGCTTCATTCTCTTTGCAAAAAATGTCCAAGCTACACCCTGCCATTACAAAATCATCTTATGCATCTTTTACAGGCGTGATGACCTCAAAATTAGGGCAGGGTCACTGATATTATATAACATTCAATCTGTTTTGCAGGTCTGGCAGTAATTGCTTAGCATGACAAAGACTAATAAATACAAATACAAAGCAGGGGCACATTCTGTGACAAAATATAGCGCACTTCTGTTTCGTGTTGTTCTAAATTAAACACAAATGATAGTACGACCCTCGCAGTTGTTTTCAGCAATGCAGACATATCGTCATATTCAGCAAGATGAAATTAGTTGCTTTTGACTTGGTCCATCATTGTTTATTATTCTTTGCAGGTTATATTTTTACTCAGATCTTCAATTTGATGATATATATGTATGAAGCAGACCCTAGTTAGCCTTTCTGGGATGTACCAGTAGCTAAGATATGAAGTTATTGGACTTGACATGAAGATGGTACGAAATATGTACATTGCAAATCAAGGGTAGGCTGACAAAAGAATCGTTTTTTTTCATCATTATACTCTGAAATCAATTTTTTGTCAAATATATACATATATATATGTATATATATATATATGTGTGTGTGTGTGTGTGTGTGTACATATATATATATGCATATGTTTGTGTGTCTGTCTGTCTGTCTGTGTCTCTCTGCAAAAGTGTGATTTCATCCCAGTGTTCACTGTTGCAGTTTTGCAGTTTTGACTGGATTGATGGCAACATAAAACAGACTGAAACTTTTTCTACACCCATTATGTATATATATATATATATATATATATATATATATATATATATATATATATATATATTATATTTCCTATATATATATATATATATATATATTATATTTCCTATATATATATATATTTCAGCAGGTGACTGGTGCCAAAGGTTGCAGGTTCGAGTCCCGCTTGTTCCGAGCATAAAATATATGTTTTCGGCATTTCCTTAATGCTGGTGGACTTAAGTCCCCGATTCTGCAAATAAATGCCGATTCAGTGTATATATATATATATATTGCATAACCGTGTTGATATGGCACTCACACATAACTAACTCCATTGAACCATTCATTTTTAAGAATGGGCATTTGGTAGAGTGGATATGTGCGTTTCCCATTTCAGCTAGGCGACTGGTGCCAAAGGTTGCAGGTTTGAGTCCTGCTCGTTCCGAACATAATATACACACACAAACACACACAAACACACACCTATCTATCTATCTATCTGTGTGTCTGTCTGTCTGTCTATCTATCTATCTATCTATCTACCTATCTATCTGTCTGTCTGTCGTTCTATCTATCTATCTATCTGTCTGTCTATCTATCTATCTATCTATCTATCTATCTATCTATCTATCTATATATATATATAATATATATATACTATAAATGTATACATATATATATATATATATATGTATATATATATATATATATATATATATATATATCTTTGTAATAGTACAGAAAAACATGATCCATATTCATAAATTCCAAAGCCACCAATGACAGCAAAGAGATTCCAGATTTGCCAAAGCATTAACATTTATCTTCCATTTTTCACAGTATGTATGCTATTTCAAGCATATACAGAGTGAATGCTGGTCACTGATAACTGGATCAATTCACATTAATATTTTTTGTACATTGACCAAATATTAAATGCGTGCCGTTTGTAACAAACACAAAGATTTTTTTGCAAATCACATGAGGTCTGCTTACACAGGCATTCGATTTAATTGCCTTGTTCAGCTTTTGTTAGTGGTAGAAGGTCGAGTTGAGAAACAAGGCCTTTTGAAGACACAGAGTTATAACTCTTAAGTTCAGAGTCATAAATGAAATATTTCTCAAGTAATATTTTCCAGGTTACTTATTTGTATACTACAAGGCACATTTTTGTCTTCTGCAAATCTCGTGAGTACAAAGAAGGGTAGCTTGATCTTTATATCTATGTGCCGACTGAGTGGACATACTGTTTTTCAAACTGTTAGTTCATTGTCCCTAGTTGTCACAATCACGCCTCTCTGCGTGTCCTCCCCTTTTGTGTGACAAGCTTTTGTCTGGAAAGTTTTGACTTTTGTGGGTGTAGATGCACTATTCACAATATGACATGACATTGCACAATGTACCCGGACACTTGCAAAATGTAATTTACCTTAAGCAATGTAAAACAAGAGCCTCCTAAATTGAGCAATCCAGAATTGGAAGTGCCAGAATGTTGCCCCTTTCCATAGAGATTTGACTTAAACTGGGTTGACTCGACTCTGAAATAACTTGGTTTCACAGCAAAAATAATTAAGGGTTGAGCATGTGAGGTTCCCTTGTACATAATTCAAAGTCAGGTCAGTGTATTGAAGCATTAGTGCAATCTGGCTAACGTGACATTCTTGTAAATGACTTTGACGTTTGCAAAAAGGATTTATAGTGCATATAGGCTAGCGGCAAATGCTTCAGAAGTGCCCTAAAATAGGTGCAACCCCAACCAAAGGTATAACAAAACACAACCTATATCAAAATGTGCGCACATGTCTCCTCTTTACAGAAAAATAGGTTGTGGAGTCCGAAAAGCGTTTTTTGATATGTTTACACGCCCGTTCCTATGGCAACCTCTATTTTTTTGTGGAAAATGACTACTTTTCACTAATTTTTTAATATCTGCCTTTATTTTGATGATAAGGACTCCAAATTTCATCAAAAGGTAGCACTAACCTTACTTTTTCAACAGGCATGAAGCTTTAAAAAAATTATTTGATTAACATCATTACTATTATAATTATATGCAAAATTTTGTCATCTATTTGGCAATATAAATACCTCTATCTGTTAATGTTGTTTGTTGCAGTTGCCAAATTACCAAAAATGGGGGTAAATGTTAAATAATGAAGGTAATATATTTCCAGGGATACACTAATACCAAATTTACTGGAATATATGAAGTGAGCACCATTACATGTATGCAAACTAGGCTTCAAATGTTGGCGTTTTTGAAGCCATTCTAGAGATGTAAATCACACATTATGTGCAGTACCGATGCAAAAAGTTACATTTCCTTGAAAAGTGCTTCAAAGCATATAGAACATAGAATCCCAATCGTCTTATCAACATTTTTCGTTCACAGCTTAATGAAATTTTATGGGTCCGCCCGGGGGGGGGGGGCATTATGCTTACGGGTTGTCTGGTCTGGCTAGCTTGTGCGAAAGTGCCTTCTCCAGAACGCATTTTTTGGAATTTGAGCAAATTTAGCATATATATTACCGATAAAAAAAAATATGAAGTGAAGACAATTTAGAAACCCTATCATTAAATTTATGCAAATGAGGTCATCTTCAAATTAGGATTTTATAATTTACGTGTTGTATTGTAGAGGCACCAGAAAGAACAAATCTGGGCACATTTCTTTGACTTCCAGAGTCCATGTCGGATTCTGACTCTGCTATGTGATTGTCTCATTATCAGTGTTATTGAGAATGACTGTGCATATTGTCAAAATATGTTGCATGACTGATAATATACACATAGTGAACTGGATTATTTTCTGAAATGAAGCTTGGACCCGGTAAGAACACCAATGTTTTAATGTATTTGCAGGTTAGATAATTTTGTACCGTGAACCTAAAATCATGAACCTTGAACCGCCATCTAAGAAGCCACCCCCAGCCAAGCTAAATCCCAATACCTGAGTTTTATGTAGCAAAGCTCTCAACACAGGAAAAGGGACTGATTACAAAACTACTTTGGACAAGCTACGATATAAATGCTTGCCTCCACCACAGACCGAGCAGCTGCTCAACTACCGCCTACTGAGGATGCATTTGAGCAACATGTGAAAAGGGCAAAGTATCAATGTGCCATCTGGTGCCACAATGGCATTGATCAATTATATACAGCCCTTAAAGCACTATCATTTCGAGACATAACAAAAATCAATGAAAATTTGGGTCACTGATTCAGTACACACATTTCCGCATTTATTTTTCTTTTGTGAAATTGTGTAAGCTTACACAACTATTCGGAAACCAGATTCTAATAAGAAAAAATTAGATCAAATGTTTTGCAGCATTCCTTTCAAACACAAAATTATTGATTCACTAAACATTCAGTCCCTTTTCAAATTGAAATTTGTTCGTAACATGATTCCCAAGGAGTGCAAAATAAAAGACCCCCCCCCCCTTCATTTCCTATAAATATGGCAACAATATTGGACGAAGTGACATGAATTACAAGCAATTTGGGGCCTCAATTACTCCTGAAGATATCGCAGCGAATCAAAATTGTGACTGTATGTCTAGCAGCAAATATAATGATTTTGTTGATGCATACCACAAACATGTATTTACAGGTAATTTGGATATTATACAAAATTCAAGTTTAAAATAAATTATGAAAAAAGGTACAAAATTTCGGATATGTCCCAAGTTGAACATTGACAGTATTTTTCAGGATACATGTGATGCATTTGATTTCTACTGTATGAAATGGGCAAAGAAAGAAAAAAATGGAATTTCAGAAATTTAAAGGAGGATGGTTATCAAACTTGAAAAAAGTCTTTAGAAAAAGAATTTATTGTTACAAATCCCACGTTAAGAATTTCAATATGGTTAATCTAAAACAACCTGAAGTTTCAAAAGCAGTCAAAGAACTACAAGAAAGTTTTGTAGTCACTAACATAGATAAGGCAGGAAACAATCTTGGGATCATCTGCAAAAAATATTATCTGGATGTTTTGAAAAATGAACTTGGTATAAACAATATTTCAGACATAAGAGGAAATGGCGTATATAAATTGCACAAACAATCCATTGATAATTTGATAGATGCACATAAAGCGAGATGAAAAGGAATTTTAGTATCAAAATTTCTGAAGAGGACTCCTCTATTCCACTTTTGTTCTGGATACCCAAATTACATAAAAACCCTTTTAAATCTAGATTCATAGCCGGTGCTGCAAAATGTACAACAAAGCAATTATCAAAAGAAGGAACATTGTGTTTGACTGCAATTACGAATCATTTTCGTAAATACCGTAATGCAATTTCTAGAAACAGTGAATTAAATTGTTTTTGGATTATTAGCAATTCTTCCGAGTTTGTATCTAAAATCAGAGATGTAAAAGCAAAAAATATCAAATGTTTTTATTTTTTACACTGCACACAAATATACCCATAGACAAAGTCAAAAGTTCACTTTCAGAATTAATAAGCAAAATGTTTAACCATAATGGTAAACCATACATTAATATTAATTCATATACAAAGACAGCATAAGACAATATATATTCAAAAAGTAACATTAAATCGCACACTGTTGAAACTTTGATAGATGCTATAAAATTTCCTTTGGATAATACTTTTGTTCAATGCGGACCATTGGTTTTTCAACAAATAAAAGGCATTGCAATGAGTAGCAACTGCTCCCCTTTGCTGACAGATTTGTATTTAACTTGGCTTGAATTTAAGTATATGGATACATTGTTGAAAAAAGGCTTTCAAATGGCCACAAAATTATCAAACAACGCAAGATATATTGATGACATTCCTTCAGTAAATGAACAAAATTTCAGTAAAATTGCTAAAGAAATTTACCCAAAAGATATCCCTTTGGAGGATAACAATTCAGATGGTTTCGGAGATGTGTTTTTGGACTTCGATATTCAGGTCACTAACGACATGTTTTGTATTAGTCTATCACAAAATAGATGAGTTTAACTTTGAAGTAGTTAATTACCCTTTCCCAGACAGTATTATTTCGGATACTATTGGATATAAAACGTTTTTGTTTTCACAGATTTTGAGATAGATTTGGTCGTATGTGTTCTAAATTTCAGGACTTTGCATCTAGAACCAAATTTTATTTACAATAAAATGGAGTCAGGGGGATTCAAAGATGTACTTTTGATCAAATATTTCTACAAATTTTGCTGCAAATACCCCGAGATGGTTTGAAAGTTTGGCTTCAATAATTGTAGGGATTTTAGACTTGCCTGCTTTGCTACTTAATTTTATCTTTTGGCATCATTTTGTTTTAATGTTCACCGTTCAGACATTTAAGGCTAGCTTGTTTTCTGTTAGGTTTAACCCACAGGGGCTATCGGCAGCGGCTTACGACAGTTATAAGCTTGCCTAATAGTACTTGATATCTGGTTAATATTTTCATTGCATTCTCTTTACTGAAATACAAATGACTTTCATTCTTCTCTGACTTGCCCTATAATTGTACTGTTAATATCAAAAGATTATTAAAACGTTCGGCCACAATAAATACAGTTATTAGATTTGTCTGTTTTGCTACTTAACTTTATCTTTTGGCATCTTTCTGTTTAAATATTCACTTTCAAACATTTCAGGCTTACATGTTTTCTGTCAGGTTAACCCCTCCCCCCCCCCCCCGGGGGGAGGGCTATCGGTAGCGAGCAGCGGCCTACGACAGCTACATGTTTGCCTAATTGTACTTAAAATCCTGTTAAGAAAAATTGTTTTGATAACATTTTTTTTGGCATAAATGCTAATGACCTTCATTCTTTTCTGACATGCCTAAATGCACATTTACTCAGTATTAAAAAATTACTCAAAATTGACAGTATTTTCTCAAATATCACAAACCTGACACATTACGTCGATACATTGACTCACGGTTGGCAATGAAATAGAGCTTAATAGTTTGAGGAGTAGGTGTCATCATGGAGTTTGTTTTACATTTCTGCTGCAGGATGTACATTGTTGCAGTCCTTGTTAGGATTTCCCTTGGTTTATACAGGTGGTCTAGCTGCAACTGTTTATTTTACAATCACTGGGACTGAATAGAATGCCCCAGCTTGTTTCCACTTCAGTTAGATACTGGCGGATGGTTTAACTAGGATAAGCTGTCCAGCTAGAAAGGGTACATATTGGTTCAGGGTAAGTCAAATTGTTCTTAACTGAACCTGTACTGCACAAATTTGGTAACTATAGTTTGTTTGCCAGGTATTCTTCTTTCATAATGAAGGTCTGCATTTATAAGCAAAACTTCACGTATTTAGCTAATTCATCATTTGCCACGTTCATATTTATTCATTATTATGTGGGTTGTCTTTGCTGAATATTCAGCTTAGACAAGGAGCCGCTACTCATAGAGACATGTGTCAAATACAGTTGAGTCGTATTTGATTTTTGTTGTTGTTGTCCTCGTTGTGTGACGCAGGTTTCACCCCTGTCTGCTGCTTTTCCCCTTTTTTGTCTCGTTGTGGGTTTGCTCTGTACTTGTCCGACCTCGTTGACTGTGACCCAGCTGTTTTCCTCGCGTTCCGGCGCATATATAATGGCGAAGCATCTTGTTGCGGCCCCCTGCTTGTCACCCGGCGTCGCTGTTCACTGGGAGTGGAAGAGTTCTGGTTACGTTACCCGCTTGCCGGCGCCTTGGGACTATGTTCCCCATATATTGTACATAATTAACGGACACATGGGAGCTACTAGTAAGTGCTTGTCCATTTCCCGTCGATTTACTTCAAATTTGTGACGTGTATTCAACTCGTTATTTTTGCCCGCGTGAAATTTGATGGAGTTATATCTGGTTTTTCATTCATGCGGTTCTTTTTTGTAGTTGCACTTGTTACAGGCATGTAGGGTGCGTGCATTTGGCCAATGCACAGTTCACTTCTGTAACTAACATGGGGTGGTTGTAACGCAGACACTGCAATAGTGTTCCTGTACTTATATCAAGAAGTTTAACTTGATATGAAAATGTAAATGTACATACTTAAATGAACTCCTAACTAAATGTACGCATCGTTCAAAAAAGGCAACTCGTGAAAACGCGTTTTACTGGGTCATGCTTTTTGCCGTTAAAGTGCGCTTACATGTACGAGTCTATGAAATATATTGACGTTTTTCAAACTTCGTGTATTGTTTGGTAAAACTTTGGTGAAATACATGTGCGTGTTGTATGTTTAGAGTAAGACTTGCCAACACGCGTATATGCCACGCTGTGTCAAGTAAAGGCATTATTGTAATTTTATATGATGGTTTCAAACTAGAATTGGAGGGTTTTCTTTTGTAATATACGGTTGTGCCGTTCATTTGCACATAAGAATCAATATTGTTGGTTTTGGTACTTGTGCACAACGTGTTGAAGGTGGCAAAATGCTGGGTAGGTATTCCGTAATATTGTAAGCATAGTTATTTGCTTTTCACGTCGTAGTTGAAAATGATTGATTGAGTATTTGTTATCATAAAGTACTTTGAAGTTTGACGGTAATTGGATCAACTTTGTGTGGTTTACAATTTTTGTTCACGGTAATGTGGGACAAAAGGGCCGCGCTTAATGTATACAATTTGGACTTTTCGATTAAATGTAATCATATGAATTTATGTGTGATAAATGAATGTGCTTTGTATATGTGATATACTATGTTAAAGGTTCGATTTTGATATGGAGATACTTAATGTTATGAATGTAATTGCAGTTAATGCGATGAGCAATGTACGCTGAGCGGTGAATGGATAAGACCTGGTGAGGTGTAAGCGACCAGCGTCATGTAAAGTGTACAAAAATCAACGTTATTAAAGGCAGCAGTTCTGTGTGTGCACTCGTAGTGGTTCCGAGTCATCAATTAGTCCCGTGTAGTTCACAACATGTACGGGTAAAAGGCTCCGAAACATGTTGAGTAGTTACCGCCGAAGACCCTTTCATTTATTTCGGCTAATACAGCCTATGTTAAAATTTTACAGAGGAACGTGTGCAATTTGGACAATAGTACTTCTATATGTATATAGGTTAGACAGGGACAGGTTAGCGTATGGTGAGTAAAGAGTTCGGACTGCAGAATAGGGTAATGACTACTAAGAAGTGGTTTTGGACAAAAAAAACACCAATACAACAGTCACATTCCTAACCCTAAAGTGTGGGATCCCAATGGTAATGGCTGGGAAATGTCTAATGAAGGCTACCTCAAGCCTTTGATGTATACTAAGGAGCTAGCCCCACTGGACGTCCGCAACCTGACTCATATGTATTGCACCGATATTGAGTGTACTGTTGCAAGAAAGTGCCATTGCCTCCAGACAGGACTTAAATGTGCAGAATTATGTGCATGCTTTGGACATGAGTGTGCAAATGACACTTTTGACACTGAAACAGACAGTGATGATGAGGAAGATGATGATTGAATCTTGGCGTAGAATCTCCAAACTGTGACCATCATTGATCAGCTTTCTGCATTTAGTGTGTACATGTACTTGTACTGTTTTCCTTTTCTAAAAGGCATCTTGAGTTATAGTTTGATGCCAGAGATAAATTAGTTATGTTGCAGGACTCAATGGGATGGTTCACTGTAAATTACGTGTAGGTGTGAATACATAGGACAAAGTACTATTTTACTTTATCAGTTGTATTGGCAATTGCTATGACGGTTCCCTAAGCAAACATGACACATGATAGCCATATCAACATATTAATTAATATGCATATGGTATACTCATATAAACATGATAAAAAAAAAACTTGTATGAATACTGTTCCTAATCATTTTGCCTTTTTTAAAAGAACGAAACTATATCTTAGTAAATATGGTATGTTATTCGTCGCACGATACTTAATTTCGATGTAAATTTCATATATTTGCATAAATTAACATATGATAATTAGGCACTTTGAACAAACTCTGTATTCTGTGACTATATTAGAGCAATTGAGCACATTTTGGTGTTTATTTAGCCTTTCCACAAGGAGTATCACCAAAGTAATTATTTTTAAGGACAAATTTTAGTGGTCTCAGAGATGGCATAGGTTGTCATGGAAACGGGTAGCATTATATATGATAAAACGCTTTTCAGATTACATACCTATTCAGTAGCCAAAACATACAATTTCTGGTTCATAATTTTGTTTGAGAAAAGCCCACCTCCCCTTCAGGAAGAAATAGGCCTAAACTACTGTCCTGTCAGGTCATGCATCTTGTGCGGCATGCACCCTCGCAACGTGAGTGACGTCATGGCGCAAACGTCATAAGAGTTGCTGTTTACGCAAATATAGAACCGGAGGAATATACTGACTTTCAATGTTCCTTTAATGGGGAGAGTGTATTTCCCTTGGGAGGACACTGGCTGTTGCTACTGAAACATTTTCCATGTATTCTAATTGGACTGTTTCAGTATCTTCCTTAATTTTGGTATGTCCCTTGAAAGACACTGTATGCTACAGGACTAAAAATGCAGTATGAAGGCAGTTTTCATGTCTACATTTAGGATACACCTGTAGGTGCCACTGCAACTGACAAGTTATATTTACTTATTACCACTTTTTTCTCTTTTTCAAGTGATAAATGTGCCATAGGTATTTTATCTGTATGTTTAACATCTTCACATCGCAAATATCAAATGGAAAACAACAAAGTTGACGGAATAAGTACAGGGTTTAGTTGATACGGTCAATGGTAAAAGTTTACCCTATATCAGTACAAAATCAATGTCCAGGCGAAGATATTATTGCCCTAAATAAACAATTTACTCTGCATCAAGACTTCACTCTGCATCATGACTTGAATTTTGCAAAGTTAAAGTTTTGGTATTACATTGCAAGCCTTGTTCCTGTCAGGAGCCTGTTTCAACTTATCATGTCATCAAGCATACGTGCGGTTTACACTGGGAAAGCAAGAAGTATGAGCAATTGATACGTATATAATATGACCATCAAATTGGTGCGCTGGCTGCTTTTCAAAGTATCATTTGCTGTATTAACAGAGCTATCTATTGAGATTTGGAAGTTATGGCACGTGAGGAAAATGTATCGTTGAATTTATGGGTAAAGGTGACCAAAATTGAAAACTGAATCCATTTCTCAACAGAGATTGACACCATGCTTGTATAACTGTCTGTATATGCAGACTTCGTATGGATCCTATGTCGAATTGATTTTGATTAAATAAATCCGTGGCAATTTTACCATCAGGGACTGAAATGCAGGTGCCATTCACATGCTACTCCACTATGTACTCAGACAAAGATCACAACGGAAAAGGTTATGCCGCTTACTTGGTAGATTGGGTAATGCCAGATACTTGTTCAAAATGCCCCAATCTCTCACCACCACAGCATATTGCTTTATACTGTTCTTATACTAAATATTTATTTTAGTGTATTGGTACTCACAGCTCTCCCCAACAGTAATGTATTGCCACATTTTAAGAGCTGTACTTGCTATGAATACATATATATGGTTGGATGCAACACTGAAACTTGAAATGTAAAGGCATATTACATGTCATTGTTTGCAAAATAAAAGTGGATGTATTTGTCTGGGTGTAATTGCGTGTAACTGGGGGTATATATCTGTGTTATATAGAAGAATGGGTAGGTATTTAGTTAATTAAAAAAACTTCATTTGCACTATTATCATGAGTGTAAGAGCGAAACTGGATATCGGAGGCACCAACATATGGCTAATTTTCAATGTTTAGATATTAACTGGACAACAATCTCTCATCTTCGCAGTTGCTTTATAGGAAAATATCTTTGAGTACATGCCTATGCACTTAAAGACCACTTGTAATGAATCGTAAAGGTTCTGATACAATTTTATAGAACTAACATCCCATACCTTGTTAATCATCAGTGGCAGATATTAGCATGCAATACCGGTATGTTAATTCACTATACAAATGTCCAGTAAACCATTATATATTTCAGTATTCTGAAGCAATACAATGAAAGCAATCCTATACTAGCTCGTGGGGGGTCTACTTCCTGTGAAATAAAGGCAGTTCAGAAGGGTTGTTGGGTTCAGTCGTATGTATATATATATATATATATATATATATATATATATATATATATATATATATATATATATATATATATATATATATATATAATATATATTTTAAGGCTTCTGAATCTAACCTGAGAGTTAGCCTAAATGTCACGGCTTTAGGTTTTTCAAAAGTCAATATGCACGATATAAAGGTTTATTCTGTATCATGGTCACTGTGTGATGCAAGTGCAGTGTATAAGTTATTTACCTGTCATTTACAATAATCTACTCTGCTGTCAATATTTCTGGCCCTGGTTTACTTAGCTTCTCGCATAAAATTACCAGGTTATAATATAATTTAATATGAGGTTAATTAGCCAAATTTTGTTCTTGTCCAAAGCTCAATAGTACTATAGTTTTAGAAATTTCCCTGCATGTTTAATTTCGTGCCAACTCATTTTTTTCTGAAAATTACAGAATTTGCGCGCAATCCAATGCCACACAATGTAATAAATACAATGCAATCTATTTTTGCATATTTTAATTTCCCGCCTTGAGTGGTTGCACGAAAATCGTGTAATTAAATCGAGTGAAAAAATTCCCAGAACTACTATAATCATTTCACTGAATGTCAAATAAAAAACAAAACAAAAATTCAACAAAAACAAAGATTTCACCTGAAAAGAAGCCATTACATTATGATTACGTGCCCACAATAAAGATGAACAGTGGAACACCACAGAGGCGAAGAAGTGTCCATGCAAATTAAACTTAACTGAGTTATATGGAAGACATGAAATATTTTTCAGATTTATCACTGTGTTAAGTTCCCACAATCTAAAATAACACGTTTTCACCATTATGGAAGGTGCGTGAACAAAGATATGATTCAAGTGGCACCTTATCCCTATATATTCTAGCTAAGGATTACATTTTTGTCAGTAATACTCACAGGTTTTTTGATCTTCTCCACCCCATGCTGTCTTACTTTCAGTTTCGTAGATGGTCCAAGAGGTACCTTATTTTCTATAAAAGGTTTGTTAATATGCAGCCTTCTGCAGCTCCTATGTAGCCTTATCTGACTGAAGTTACTGTCTTGTTTAATCAATGCAGTGGATGTCAATTAACCACCGCTGGATTTGGGAGCAGTTAATTGGTTGATCAAGGGGCAAATTATCCTTATCAGATAGGACTAAATAGGTGTCATAAGAGGTTGCGTATTGCTAAACTTTGGTCGTAAAGAAACAAGGAACTTTTTAATGAAAAGTAGTACCACGTGACACTTTAGTAGAACAATCCAAATCCAAAGGTTGCTAAGTCCTCCAAGATAATTATGTATCAAAACAAACCAAACCCAAAGGTTGTTAAGCCCTCCAAAATAATTATGTATCAAAACAATTGTATTACACTAAAGGTGGACCCGTGATATTGACGAATTTTACCACTGACTGTAAAACACCTTTTCCTCATAAATGAATACACATTTAACTCAAATGTCACTTAATTAAGGTGTATGCAAAGCTTGTGCATGATGATGCACTTTTCATGCACTAAAAGTGGGTAACCAAATTAGTTATATCTAAAATATTGTCAGATCATGTATGACCATATGTTTAAGGTCTTTCCTTGAAACGTTCATGAATTTGTATTTACCATCCATATCTGTGATTTTGTGGCGGTGCTCAGAATTGCAAAGAGTTAGAACGGTTTCACTTATTTTGTCCAGGACTTCTTTTTTGGCATGACAAAATTAATCACAATACTCTTCAATAAAGCAGAAACAAATACTGCCCTGAGCCTGAATAATTTGCTTGGCTATAGAGGTGTACAACTCTTGAATGAATAGCTTGTGTCCTTCACATATGGAGCATGCTTTCACCGTCTTTGAGACAAATTATAACCTCAGAACTAGGTAGAATATATTAATAGAATACCCCATCATAAATACTCTATTTCCTTAACAACATTCCTTGTATTCCTTGCCGCAAATATTTGAATGACATTCCAGCACATTTTAGCAAGGCGACCAGCCTCAGGCATTTTTAAAACTTTTTTGTACATAGCAAGGAGCCTAGAGTGGGATAGGAGAGAGAACTTTGACATCGGCAGAATTTGTTTCTGTAATCGTTAGGGTCCTTTGTTCTCTCCTGTTTTTACCATTCAGCAGCTAAAGTGTAAACAATAAGAAGAAAACAACACTCCGGAGCTTTGTTGCACTGCCACCTTCTTGAACAATGCAAATACCTGCAATGTCACAAGTGTAAGGAGAATAATATTTCACCAATTCGTTAATCATTTTTGTCCGATAAAATGGCTAGTTCATGTTGTGCTAAATAAACATGATGATATTGTATGCAGCCGAAAAGGTCACAAAGTTTTAAGAATAGATATATCTATGAGATTTATGTCTGGTAAGTGCATTGATAGAATTAGACATTTTTTTCGTGAATTTCAATGTTCGCCCACATTACCCAGAAGCAAACCTGTCTGAAGTATAGATGCTTCATGCACTTATGTTTACTGGAGGAGAAGAATTTGTATTGGCCATGGGCTATTCGTCTAATCTTCTCGAAAGAAATAAAGTCAATTAACAACTATGACAAGCAAACCACCAACCGGAGTTCCCTCCCATCATTGACATGTTTGTAAATTTGTGGCTTATACATTTGACGACATTTACGATTCAATTCTTCTCACTGTTTGTATTTGAGTATTGCGTCTGATCATGAGAAGCGACAAACCTTTCAGCATACATGTTGCAGTTTATATTTCATCCAGCTTGGTTATATGATGGTTAATCATAAGCAAATGTAGGTCACATACATCTTGTCGCTCATAACAGTTTGCATCAATTTATGTTAGCTTGCCCTTGTAGCACGTATTGTGCCCTTACATATAACTAATTTACCCATAACATTTTTAGAATACTTTCTTGTAAAACAAACCCTAACATTCTTTATGATTGCTATACATAACAAACCAGCCTATTTCTTATTCACGAGTTCACACCGGCAAATTAAATGTGGGAAAATAGTTTACGACCAGAATCTCTGGCAACTAGCAAAGTGTCAATGAAACTATCAAGACCGTTATTGCTGACACTCTGAGGTAAGTAGTAATGCAGACAAAGTCACTGTTGGAGCACTTCATGCAGTATCTTCTAGACTATCAAGACAGCTACTGCTGAATCTGTGGAGTTTGTAGTACAAAACATATCGCTTTGTCAACTCATACAGTGTATATTAGGCTATAAAGACCTTTGTTGCTGAACCTTTGGGGTCAGTGGTAAAAACCTCTGGTTTTAATATGAAAACCTCTTCAGTTTTGGACAAGATTTTTCAAAAAGAAACCCACAAAATTAAAAAAAATCATCACTTGCCCTGTATATTCTCAAGTTTGAAGTGGACGTTGTCAATTATTTTATATATTTTTTTCTTTTTGAAAAAGAAAAAAAAATTGATCATTATGTTATTAAAAACAATAATCATATACAAAGGACAGTGCTATCTTGTGATGACACAAATCAGTGAAAACTGGTTCAAGTCACCACTCTGCCTAGTTTGGGCTGCAATGTGATACCACAAACGTGGTCGGCATAATGACCAAGCTCCCCATCATGTTTTTTTTTTCTAATTAAGAACGGTGGAGTGCAGCTAAAAAAGTTCAATGTGCTACACACAAAGAAGATGACTAATTCATCATCTGGCCACTTTATTCAAATAGACTAATTATCTCATTATTTACATTACACATCTATTCTGTATGTCTACAGTGGGTGCCCTTTATGTCATAGTGATCTAGGCCTGCAAATTATATATACGTAGGATATTGCACATTTATTGCTTTGAAGTCAAAGGTCAACGATTGCATTCCTGAGTCCACATCAGTGTTTCAGATGTATTGACAAACAATTAAATGCTAGACTTCTGTTACATACACAGGGATTCCTTTAAACGACGTCGGGTCAGTTCAATTGGTTATGGTTTTATAGTAGAAATTGCTGAGGTAAAGAGGTAAATTTGGTTGAATCATATTTTCCAGTCATATCATTTTGTATGATTCCCCATCAGTTTTTCAACTCCGAGTTAACTGGTCATGATGAATAAAGGAGTCATATGAAAATACCCACGTTCTTTCAAAGCAATTAGTGTTTTGTTTATTTCCAAGTATTTGCCTTTGGCTGTTTACAAGTAAATACCTTTCGTTGCGTACATATGATCCCCATGGTTCAAGTATTTGAATCAATTGAACCAGTGCATTGCGCCAATTAAAATTTACATCAATATATTTTATCACTTTTATCTTTTTAGTACACAGGCAAGTGTAAATGTAAGCTGAAAGGATGAATGCAGACTGTAAAGCAGCCTTTTTTCTGGAAGGCCCCGATGATTATAGCCTTAAGTTTACCAGCCCATCGATTATAGTCCCATGACCAGACAGAATGACTGAACTTAAGTTATTATGTTTGCGTGGCAGCACATCCTGCATTCCATGTGACAAAAGGTCAATTGCTATTTGTTTTTGTTCGAGCTCTTATGACTATACTAAGTGTAATTTACGCTGACGGAAAGAATCGACAAATCTGAGCATACAAAATTTAAGAAACTTCCCTGAATCATTATGGACCTGGTGTCTATATGAATATAGCTGAACATGATATCGAATACTAGTCTACAGAAAATGACATAAATATCTATATTTTTTACCTTAAAACGTGTAAATTACTTCTTTTTCCAGTATATAGGAATGTATATACCCTCATGAATGTCGTCTCTCTTCTCCAGGTAACTATAGTTCCCAACAATCACCACTGACACCCTTGTTGTATTGACTTCTTACTATCTCTTTCTGTCTTTTGAATTCCGTGGAAGCGTGATCAAAGTATTTTTTTTTCAACTTTGATATGTTCATATTGAAAGTAGTGACCTGACAATGATAACAGTATACAGTTAATGTGGAGATTGTTGATGGATTTCCCAAAGACCAATATAAACTTTGGCCGTTATCTAGGTCAAAAAGTTACTAGCCAAGAAAGCTATCATATGGTAAGATAAGTTGAATTATGAACAGGTCAAGTTGATTACGTTATCAGCCTCACTGTAGGCGGGAACATGTATGTGCTTGACAAGAACCTCACATTTATCTTGATGTAGTGGCAGCAAGTATGAGGTATCAAAAATTCGATCCATATTTCGAACCTACAAGAGAAATCTGTTGCAAATGATTCATACAACTGGCTTCTACATTTATTCCCTGATAAACCATCAAATTGGTGTCCCACTGTACTCCCTTGATTATTGATTTCGTTTTCCAACATTCATGTAAATACATTTGTTAAGCGTAAAGAATTTTACACTTCAACTTGCTCAACAAGTAGCAATGCAGTTAACTGACTGCTTTTTTATTTATTTTTTGTTTTTGTTTTTGGTCGTTTTTTCATTTGGTCTTGTACGACTTTAGTTTCAGCATGGCCAAAACTACTGGTTGAATGCATAATCTTCAATCTTCTTTGCACAAAAAATGATTGGATCTCCTGCAAATTTGATTCGCCTTACGTTACGCTTAATTGGATATTTCAAAGTCATGGAATAAAAAATAACAACACATTGCCAGAATTAATAAGGCATTCCAGTGTACAATGTAACTATACAATTTTTAAAACTATTTCTCAGATCGCGTGGCAAATGGAATTCTAATGTAGCTTGGCTAGTTCTGTTTCATGTTTATTTATCAGATCATTCTGTAAAGATTACTATTTTTGCTGTGTTTGTTAGAGACATTTTATGAATCTGTGCCAAAACTGCTTGGCCTAATGCATCAAAAACACAATACTGAGGCACAGTTTATCTTACCCTACTACAACTGTGTTGCACAGTGGTCTGCATTATCCAGAACATTCTTAGTCAGCAAGTTGATATATTTAATATTTCATTCATTTCTGGTCAAGGGGAGGTTACTTGTACGCACACATAGGTCACATACATCTGCTTGCTCATAACCGTTTGCATCTATTTTTGTGGCACTGATTGTGCACTTACATAATTCAATTTACCCTAACATTATGCAATATATATATATTGTGTATAATATATTTCTTGTATAAAACTGCAACATTCTTAAAGGTGTTTTTTTTTCATAACACACAAGAGAAAATTTCTTATGACCAGTTCACACAGGCAAATTAAACCTGGGGAATCAGTATAAAACCACTATCTTGGGCAACTCGCACAGTGTCAATTAAACTATCAGGACTGTTATTTCTGACATTGTGGAGTAACAAGTAGTGGGAATCAAGTCACTGGGGCAACTAATGCAGTATTAACTAGACTATCAGGACTGCTGTTGTTGAATCCGTGGGGAAAGCAGTACAAAACCTCTCCCTTTGCCAAGCCATGCAGTGTCAAACAGTTTATCAAGACTTTTTTTGTTGCATCTTTGAGGCAGTAGCAAAAAAACCTCTGGGTTCCCATGTGAAAAACATATTTAAAAAAAATCGACAAAATTATAAAATATGAAAACACAACCCTGTATTTCTGAAAGCTGACCAACCTACATTCACCCGAAGATTGAAGTGAACATTGCCTATTATTATTATTATTATTATTATTATTATTATTATTATTATTATTATTATTATTATTATTATTATTATTATTTTTATTATTATTATTATTATTATCATTATTATTATTATCATTATAATCATTATTATTATTATTATTATTATTATCTTTTTTTTATTGTATTTATTTTTTATTTTTGTAAAACAAAACAAGAAATACTTATACATACATGTGCACTGGTGTCTCCATAGCAACCATGCTAACATGCTATTTTCTCACTGATCATTACGTTATTAACCTTATAAGCACGTGCTAAGGACAGTACCCTCTCAGGAGGAAAAACGTCAAAAATACTGCTCAAGAAATAAACCCAAGTCACTTGCACTGAGGTTTAGCGGAAGTTGCTGAGGTTAAAAGGTATATTCAGTCGAATCATCTTTTGCAGCTGTGTCATTTTGTATGATTCCGGATCAGTCTTTTACTTCCAACTTTACTGGCCATGACGAACAGAGGAATCATGAGTAAATACCAATGGTCTTTCAAAGCAACTAGTTTTGCTGTTCCCAAGTATTTACCTTTGACCATTTTGAAGTAAATATGTTATGCCATATGCATGTACTTCCCATGGTTCAAGTTTTTTTAATCAATTGAACCAGGCATTGCGCCTTTTGAAATTGACATCAATAGAATTTTATTACCATTATCATTCTGGTGCACAGGCAAGTCTAAACGAATGCTGGAAGAATAGATGGAGAATTTAAACCAGCACATCAAATTCGACTTTACAAACAGTTCATTGCTATCAAAATGAATTTTGTTGGAGCTCATGTGACTATAATAAGGTTTTTTCTTTGTGTATGTGTGTGTGTGTGTGTGTGTGTGTGTGTGTGTGTGTGTGCATTGACAGAAAAAATCGACAAAGCGAAATAAAACAATTTAGAAAGCACCCTTGAGTCTTTATGAACCTGGTCTCTATATGAATGTAACTGAACATGATATCGAATAATAGTCTAAAGAAAATGATGCAATGTTTATAATTTTATCAAAAAAAGTGCATCTTACCTCTTTTTCCAGCGTAAAGGAATATATATATACCCTTGTGAACACCAACAAACTTGTCCAGGTAACTGCAATCCGTATCAAGCACCTCTGATGCACTTGCTGTATTGACCTCTTACTATCATTTTCTTACTTTGGAATCCATTGAAGGTGCGATTAGAATATTTTTCTCTACTTTTACAGGTTCATAGTGAAAGTAGTAACCTGAAAGTAATAGCAGTGTACAGGTAATGTAAGGATTAGCGATAGATTTTCCCAAGATGTACATAAACTTTGGCTGTTATCTAGTGTTATCTAGGTCAACACGCTACTTTCCTAAAAACTTATCATGTGACAAGGCAAGTTGAATTATAACAAGGTCAAGTTGTTCGTTACGTTATCAGTCTGACTGTGGTCTAGAAAATGTCTCAGCTTAACAAGCACACATAAGGTATACTCAGGAAAATCTCCTCAACCCCACTTTTTTCCTCCTGTCTTGGCAACAAGAAACAGTTGTCAAATATTCGATTCATATTTTGAACCTAGAAAAGATATTTGTTATAAAGAATTCATATATTTGGCAGCTACTTTTATTCAGTAATAAACCATCAAATTGTTGCTCCACTGTATAAAGTACCCTATGGGAAGTAGAAGCAGATTAAAATCATGTCTGAATTCAAAGCTCATACTATGGAAACTCTAACTGAAATGTCAGTAGCTTTACACCACTACAGGACAGCACAAACTACGTGTGTGGAAAACAATTCCGGGGTGCTATATGTAATGGATTATCATTGCAGTAATCTGTGATAATATGACTGATTTGAGTGCGTGGTGCAATCCAGTTGCAGATAGTAACTGAATAAATCTGTACTTAATGTAAAGCATCGGAAATATTTTTTCTACTTCCATAACCACATGAGGATGTAGTGCTGGTCCACTTGTTTACAACACTCCACTGACGTTTGAGTCCAGTAATCATAGGTACTTACGTGCTTTGTGATTTTGTATTCCGACGTTCATGGTTTTACATTTTGTTAAGCATATATAGCTGCGGTAGGTAAGTACATTATATGACAGGTTTGCGTGTTAGTGTCTCGTGTTGCAGGTGGTTTTGGCATGGGATCAAAGCAAATGAAGTTAATTGTTCAAATATGTGAAAAAACACTATGCTGAATAAATATTCAGAAAACAACATTTATATCCACAAAATTGTTTTAAGCGTGTAGATTGAATTAGAAGACGAGAACTAAACAAATTACTATTTCAGTCGCTTGGTAACCAGCTGAACATAAAATTTGAAAAAAAATATATATAATTTCCGCTTGAACATTTGCTTTAACCACTGGCTGCTGGAACTGTGACATTTCCCTATAACTGTGCTAAAGGTAAATATGGCGATGTGTCATAACAAAAAATTAAAAGAGACACTCATGATACACCTGATACACTAACTGTGTTGGGTTTAAAAAAGTATAATGCTGAGAACGCTTTATTTTGCTTTTCTCGTATCTGGCACGTTTCATACAAAATGCATGTGAAAAAGTTTTCCTCGCATGATAATGGCCACATGTACATGACGTTCCATTCATAAAGGCTATCGTAATGGTTTTCGTAATTGTCTATTAAAAGTGTTATGTTTAACTTGTTTGTGCTCGCATGTTTCTGTCCAATCAAATGCATCGTTTTTCTACCGACATTTCGTTCGGGAGGACTCGCTACCTAGTATTTTGAAATCTTGTTTGAAAGATGGGCGACATTTGTGTGAGTGCACATGACGATTAAGGACAATTTTTTTAAAACGAGAAACAAAATTTAAAGCTGTAAATTGGGCAGAATGATAACGTGCTGCCAGTTTTTACGTACAACAGAGCAAAGGGTCAAATTTTTTACACCAAAATGAGTAAAATACGCCAGCCGCAGGTAAATAGGTGAAAAGTCCGTGCCGCTTGTGCGATTGTGTTGACAGTTTGTCAGTGAGTGCGTCTATCGCCTATTTACTTCAGCAACAAACAAACTCTACTGCTGTAATTTAAGGACAATTATGAAACAAGCGATCTTTAGAAAAGAAATAACAGGAACCATGATTCGTGATGCTCACCATGGAAAATGTGTAAACCTGTACTCATGAAATTATATTCACACAGGCCTGACCGTTTTGATCAATTCGTGATTGAGAGCAATACATTCACTTTGTTAGGGTGTATAGCAGAATTTTTGTTTAAATTGACAAATAAACCAAATCGAAACGTAGATAAGCTCTTATTTTTACGCCAACATGTGGCATGTTGTGCAACAAAACAAAAATTGCCTGGTGACTGTCTGTGCCCAGAGTGCAAGAAGTTAAAAAACAGGGGGGGGGGGGGGGGGGGTGCAATGCCACCAGATGCACAAACTAAGGTCTCAGGGTCCCCAGACGTGTCCTCATGGAATTTTAAAGAAATTGGCTGAGCGGTTTTGGGAAGAAGACTTTGCCATATGTAGGTGAAGTTTTGTGACTGCTGTACCTTTAGTGTGTGTATGTGTGTGTGTGTTGATCAAGCCTCTTCCCGTGTGCGCGATCAGTGTGGTGTATCTGGTCATCATGTAAGCGGGAGACACAGGTGCATTCTGGTCCCGAAAGGCATGGTTGCGGTCGTGGGGTTACTGCCACCCACGCACACATCGGTGCTGGCAGTTAATTGATTGTGTTCTCTAAAAACAGCGTTTTTATTGTGTGATTTAAAGTTCGATCAACGTTGTTTCACAGTTTGCTCCCCACTGGCACTGACAATCCATGTGTGTGAGATTGGGTACGCAGAGACTGGGCTGCATTTTGGCCCCAAGCCGCTGGAGACGTGCGGCGGTGGAGTTCGAAACCAACCTAATAGTGCATGACTTTTGCGGTTTGCAGAAGCAGTATTTGCTGGCAATGAAATATTGCAGCGGTGATGAATGTGTTGCAAGTTGCCTCACATACTTCATTATTAGTTCCACCCGTTGATAAGGTTGTTTGATTTTCTATTAGGTTGGCATGGATTGTTCTCTGTTCTCTGTTTTTAAGTTTTTTTTAATATATCCTGCTTTTCAAAATCTGTTTTCAAGCAGAGATGTTTGTATCCATGATCTGATTATTGTTGATGCCAGGTTGTTATATATGATAGTTACGATTGTTAGTGTCGCTTGCCCAGTTTGAAAAGTGTAGATCAAGTTGTGTGGGCGATGTGAAAAATGTTTCTTAGTTGCGTGCATATGTTTAGTGCTTTAACTTGCGAGTGTGTTCTGTGTGGTCCACTTGGGCCCATATAATATTGCATAGGTGCATCATTGATGCAATAGAGCTGCATGGTGGACCCTTTGGAAGGGAAAAAAATAGTAGCTGTGTTGCAGAGAGCGCAATACACTGGTGTGTAGGACCTTAAGTTTTTGTAATCAACTATATTGGCGAATTTAAGGTAGTTGACCAACTTCAGGTAGTCATTGTCAATACAATGTGAGCTCATTTATTTGTGTGTGGTTAATACAAATTCTTTGGTAAATCGTGTTAAGGTTAGTTGAATCCCAATCATTGCCAATCAAGCTCTATTTTTGTTGATAAAGTTGAATACTTAAAGATAGCTGCACAAGGGTGTGTGTTGTGGTTTGTCAACTTGGTCCTGTGCATTGACAGTGAAAATTGTATTGTGCTAGGCCTATATCAGGGGATCAAGCGAGTAATATGTGAAATGTTCAGGGGTTCGTTCTGATTGAGTTAGTTATATAGTTCAATTGTGCATGTACTTGTCCGGTTTAGATAGGCCTGTTTGAGTGCTTGTGCCTCAGGGTGCATGGTGTGACTACATACCGCGCCGTATAGACCCATGTGGTCATAATGTATACAGGTCTGTGTTGGTTCCTTTGTTGAATGTCACTGTATAGCGGGCTGTATCGATGCACGCAGGGTGGTTGTACCCTTAACTGAAGTGTTAGCATGTGGCAGTGCCCTCTGTTATGTCTGATGTTGATTAGTTATTAAGGCCTCTATGCGTCAGTAAATATTTTGTAAACTGAAGGTGTTTTGATCTGTACATTTCCTTAGTCATTTGTTTTTGTGTCTTTGTACTTAAATATTATGTGCTGAGTCCTTGTTAGTTCTGTGTAGGGGATTCTTGTGTAACTGGGGCTAATTTCACCTTTTGCTCAGTGCAGGTTGAGTGGTCGATTGACATTGAGTCTATGCAGAAAAGAACATGAACTGCACATGCCGAGTACATGAAATGTGCCTGAGCTGAACATGAGCAGAACATGAACTGCACATGAACAAAATATGAAGCTGTACCTGCACAGAACATGAGCTGAACATGAGCATCCACTGAACTTGCACTGCACCTGCTGTGTAGTTCAAACTTTCATTGTAATTGCAGTTTGATAAATTTGCTGTGATTGCAGTTCAGTATATGTAGGCCTATAGCATTCATTGTTTATTGTCATTGCAATTCAGAACAATATTGTAATTGATGTGTGCCTTGATTTATTTGAACAATACTATTACATGCAAGTCTGTGGGTGTGTTCAGTGTTATCCCCTAGCTTATGTTAACATTGGTTGGTCAATTTGGCGGCATATGCTGGCTTTGATAAACTATCCTGTGACTATCTACCCCAGGGAGATGTGATGTGATTTGAAGAGCAGATCAATTTGCTAATTTCCCGTTTCAATGTGAACTTGTATTTACTTTTAATCACAACACAAGTAGTGGAGATATCTTACAAATAGAGAGAAAGTTTACAAAAGGGAGTGTATTACAGAGTTGTGGTAGTTAAGTACTGTTCTTGTTCTTTTCACTGTGCTGCTGTTTTGAATAGATTTAATAAATTTCTGTTAGGGCATTGCAAAGAAAAGGAGTGTATTTAAAAATGACAGGAAAACAGGTTACTGGTTGTGGGACCCCTAATGGACCTGCAAATGAAGGGGAGCAGGCGAGGGATGAAAGTTAAGGGTTAAACCCTGAAGGTGCTGGGGAATTACTCTCCCCGGTGTGGACTAACAATCTGTGGGAGACCTGGGTTGCGCTGACGATATACTGCTTTTGAAAGGAAAGTACAAGATCAAAATGACATCATGACAGCCCAGCAAGAGGTACAGGGTGGGGACCTACAAACAAGCTGCAGTTTTGGGTGGGGACCCAGTGCATGGGATCCCCAGGCGAGGGGTGACACCTCAACTGGTATCTAGCCCTCAGGCAGGTCCATCAGGTGTGGGATATGAGGAAGGAAATTTCGTTTCCCCCCTCCCCTCTCTGCAACAGAAAAGCAGCCAGCACCAGAACCCATTTTACCTGGATCAGTACCACAATATATAAGGGATGTAGACAGGCTGGTCAGGTCTTTTCCTGGACCCCGCTTTGGGGATAAGATGGGAAGGACGGGTGGTCCCTGGGGTGACTCGAGGAGTCTGTTTCCTAAAGGTGACGATCAAGAGACAGGCAATCCAATAAAGCAGTCTCAGACTCCAGTTAAACAGACCCGCCCTCAAGCCGTACAATACTCAGGGAACTCTATACTCTAGGCTGCTGGGCCCAAGAGGACCAGATAGGACCACGCTGGGGAAAGGGGTAGTGAGGTAAGTTTGGGGCCCTTCTAGGACCTGGACTGGTCATGCTTCCCAGAGTACTTCGGGGGATCAGCTCGCAGAGGCACTACTGCAAGTACACCACCTCCCAGGCAGTACATCGTGGGTACCGTCCTCAGGTTCTAAGCTGGGAGAGGGAGTTGCCTCCAGTAGTTTATACGGGGTCAGAGACCAGGTAGGTAGGTAGGTAGGTAGGTAGGTAGGTAGGTAGGTAGGTAGGTAGATAGATAGATAGATAGATAGATAGATAGATAGATAGATAGATAGATAGATAGATAGATAGATAGATAGATAGATAGATAGATAGATAAGTTTTACACCAGGAGACCATACATTAAGACTTTGACGAGCTGCTGACATGTAGGCCACCCTAAAGATGTAGGCTGAATGCTAGCATATATTACAAAACTTAATTAGATAATCAAAGTGACGATGATACATCTAATATGACTAATTATCGTCTGTTGGAGACGTGACAATCTAAAATGTCGCAGTTAATTTCATAATTGTTAAATAATATTGTGAGCATATATTTAAGGAGTCTGTATCAATTTTTGTGATAACTATCTCTGATAAGTAATTTTCATTAATTAAATCTGGCACTTTATGTCTTAAACATAAGAGATCAATTTTGGTATTTGTAAATAGTATTGGGATCATGGGAGTTAAAATAGGAACATTATGCACTGTTGCATCATATCCATGTAGTATTGTTACAGTTCTGCTGGGTCTATCCGTGCATTGAATCCAGTGTAAGTTGAACATATAACTGAAATAGTTAAGCAACATATTGTTTTTGTACTCGTGGTATATTTTCATACAAGACAGCTTGAATATATCACTGAACTAAAGAAGGTCAAGTTTTTTTGAAGGATAGGAGATATGTGTGCATTGTACTTGCTATTACTGAAAAGTCTTAGCACTTTTTTTTTCTTTTGGCAGCTTTACTTGTCTACTGCAAGAGTGGAACCCCCATGTAGTTATTCCATACTTCATATGCGGTAAAAACAAGGCATTGTAAATAAGTTGTAATATGCTTTGAGGCAGTGGGTTTTTTAGTTTAGAAAGTATCCCACACACGCCGGATAATTTATTTGAAACATAACATGTTTGCTCCAACTGAGATTATGATCAATTAAGACATCTTAAATCTAAAGCCTTCAACTCGTTGAACTGGCCTGTTATTTATCATTACATATGGTAATTGGTGAGGAGGTAAGTGTTTCTGTTTTGTATGAAACATCATCTATATTGTGATCTGTTTATGTTCAGAGACAGTTTGTTCACAGCAAGCCAGTCACTTCCTTTAGCTAATTCTTAATTAACTTTTCGGTCAGTGAAGATGGGGGTGTTGCTTCATAGTTACATATGGGGCTTAGTAGACAGGTGAACAAAGGCAGGGTATGTGGGAGAACTATGAGGACCATGGTTTTTTGCACAGGGGCAGTCGGGATTCCTGCTCCCCTGGGGGAAGGGATATCTCTGGTCAGTCCAACCAAATTAGGTCTCAAGAGAGGAGTTATGAGAGGGAAGTTTTTTCTGAGGGTAATGATGGGGAGGAGCCCCCTGTTGGCCATAGGGAATAGACTCCCTCACAGAGAGGAAGCAGGAGAGGTGTAACTGGCTGGGTCAGGCCACAAATGTGTGAAGCTGATGTCCCTCGTGCTCTAGCATCAAAATTCCCACTATATGATGGAACCACAGACTTGGAACCCTTTGGAAGTTCCTTTTGAGTGATATGCCCGTAGGTATGGGTGATCAGAATGGGAGAATTTGCATCGGCTGTATATGTGTTTAAAAGGAGTGGCTGTCTGTTTTTTTTTTTGTTCCTTACCTACTGGGATGGTGGCCACGTATGAGGCTACTCAGAGAAAGTTGACCGATAGGTTTGGAATCCGAGGTACCCCAAGCATTCTTTGGAGGAGACTGCAGGAACTCCGACAGGGGAAACGGACTGTGGAAGAATATGCTGAGGAATGCCGAAGATTGCTTCCCTGAGGATACAGTTCTGCAGACTCAGCTGTCTGAGAGGAGTTTGCAGTTGATGTGTTTCTGAAGGGCATACGGAATAGCAGGTTGCTTGTCTGGTCATGGCCCAAGGGCGTAAGACTTTATCAGAGGCTGAAGACTTAGTTAGAGCACATGAATGTGAGTATATGTATATTCATGGAACTCCTAGGGATAAGTCTAATGGGAAGCCTAGAGTATGCAAGGTAGCTTCTGATAGTGATGAGGCAGAAGCTACATTGGTGGCTGAGGCTCAGCCCTACAAGATTTAGCTACAGGGAAGGCCAAAAATCTCGAAAGCTGATGCACCACACAGAAAGTGGCAAATCCCATCCATTAGGAAAGTCTCCAGTGTTCCCTGCTGGGAAGTGGTACCCAGACCCGATGGGAAATGCGAGGATGAAAAAATATGTGTACAAGGCTTGGATGGCCCTTAAACCATATTTTATCCAGAGATGAAAATGGGGCGGAGGAGTCTAGTCAGATGGGAGTGATTGATACAGGGACCCAAGAAACGCTTGTGACACTATGGCAGGAAGGATAGGAGTTCCATCCCGAATTTTGGCTGGGTTGCCTATCATAATGCTCTGAGGGTTTGGATATGGTGGATGGTAGGAGAGGACTCCTAGTGACTTTTGAAATTGGATAAAAAGAAATTAAGTGGCCTGTCATCGTGGCCCCCATGAGGGAAGAGGTACTAGTGGGGTTGGACTTTTTGGCAGCTGTTGATGCCATTATAAAGGCCAGAGGAGGACTCCGGGTGGAAGGTAAGTTCATTCCCACACAAGCACAGGCTGATTTGGAACTGTGAATAATTAGCCATGTGGTTTTGGAAGGTAGTATTGGTCTCAAACCAGAGATGAGCATGTGGTGTGGGCACAGGTAAGTGACTCGGTTGGAAGTGCACCAGTTGTCTTGGAGCCAATTAGTGGCTGCAGTGATGTGGTAGTTGGAGGTGTCCTGTTACAGGGTAGGGGGAGATTTCCTGTTAGGTTGATCAACATAGCCAATAAAAAGATTTTACTGAAGGAAGACACTTGTATAGGGCAATTTACTTATGCAGAGGTCCTATATAGCCCAGATATCACCTCTGAAATCCTTGAGACTCGGGGGGGGGGGGGGACACCCTCCTTGTCAATAGAGTCTGACAAAATTTCTGATGCTGCTAACAGGTCTCAGAGAGGGGTAGAGGATACTCGAAAGCATGTTGCCTGTGACTCCAACACCTACAGATTGCAGGAGAACAGAGACCTTCCTCCCCATATACAAGACTTATACATGACTGACAGCACAGATCTTACTGCAGAACATGCAGCAGAGCTCCGAGCCTTGCTTGTAGAGTTTCAGGGTGTCTCTGCTAAGGGTGATACTTACTTGGTTATTATGGACCAGTTCAGGAAGTGAGTTGAGGCATATCTGTTAGAGGATCAGACCACCATGACTATTGTCAAGCTGCTGGTCTACATTTTGTAGCTAGATTTGGAACCCAGCTGAAGCTCAATACTGTTCAGGGCAAGAATGTAGACGGAAAACTAATTAGGGAAGTTTGTACACCATTGGGGATGAAAAAGACACTTACCACTCCATACCAGCCTAGCTGCAGTGGTCTTGTGGAGCAATTCAATTGTACATTACTGGAGATGGTGGGGTGCTATCAGTCGAAACCTACAAGACTGGGATAGTCATATTCCTTTACTGGCAGCAGCCTGTAGGAGTACCCCTATGCTAGAACAGGGTTTAGTGCCAATCGCCTATTGCTCTACTGGCAGCAGCCTGTAGGAATACCCCTATGCTAGAACAGGGTTTAGTGCCAATCGTTTATTGCTAGGGAAGGGAAAAAAGGTGGCCACAAGACATACAGCAGGGAAGAACAGCAACCGATTGAGATTATGGGACATGTCCATGGTTTGTGGAGAACTTGTCATCTAGTCTGGATGGTGCTCATGAAGTGGTGCAGGACTTCCTTCAGAGGACCCTGGAGCACCAAAAAGAGCGCTATGATGCTAAGCTCTTGGAGAGGCAGTTTCAGCTGGGAGACTTGGTTCTGGTAAGGGACACAAGACTTGTTACTGTGACAAGTCCAAAATTGCAACATATGTGGGAAGGACCTTTCCTGGTGGAACAACACTGTGGTGCAGCACTCTATTTGGTGCAACTCAGAAGGGGTCGACAAGTGCCACACTATGACAGACTCAAGAAATACACTGGGGAGGTCATCTCCAACTGGCTTAGATAAATGGCGCAAAAGCCGCTTAGGGAAACGGGCCTGATTCCACCAGATTGTGCTCTGGGGATGGGGAACGCACAAGGGGGAGCTCCATGCTCACAGGGAAAAAGGAGTGTGTTCACAATGATGAGGCTCTCAAGGCAGATGCTCCAGACAGTTCTTTCCCAGAGGAGCCAGGTCCAGAGGAAGAAACCTTCACAGAGGGGAAGGACTCTATTACTTACACTGAGGACTCCAAGTCAGGAGAGACTGAATGGAAGGCAGTCTCATAAAAATCAAACGTGGACCACAGGAGCCCAGCCCCTCCTGCTCCAGTGCAGGTTACGACGGGGAAGGACAGTGAGGTCCCCAGTCATTACCGTGAGGTTAATTTGCAATTAGAGCAAATAGTGCATAATAATGATTGAGTCTCGTAGTTAACTCAGCATGTGACACAGTTACAGGTGTAAATATGTTGCTATGTTCTTTGTTCTTTTGTTTATGAATATAGACTGCTTAACAGATCGTATTTTAGGCTAGGCCACAGGTAATTTGAGGGCATCCTCTATGCTAGTTGTTGGTTTTTCTCTGTGATGGGGGTTGCTCTCATTGAGTTGATGGTGTCATTTTTGTGAATAGGTGTCACCGCCAGTGCACACCCTTTTTGAGGAATTTGTTATAACAGTGGAATTGGTTGAATGACTGAGCTTAACTTTTTTGCATCAGTGGGATAATAAGAATGGATGTCCCAGGATACTGGACCTGTATATATAGAGCTACATTATTCTGTCTCATGGGTGGGTCATGTGTTGTCTGGGAGAGATTAGGATTGTTATTGTCAATCAGATTGACTGTGTCAAAACCAGACCTTTAATTGGTCGTTTGTATTGCATAGTGTAGTTGTTTAAGCTCCAAAAAGTATTTATTGTATTTAAAGTATCAGTGTTGCGTAGATTAAGTGCAAAATTGTTGTTGTGACCGGAAGCGACCGTTAAATAGAAAGTGCAAAGATTGTGATCATGACCGGAAGTGACTGTGTAAATAGGAATTGTCAGGCCTGCTGTTGTGGATAGAGGTGAGATGCAAGAATGACAGTTGGGGAGATGAAGAGGAAGACAGATGCAAGCCCCTATTAGGGGATGGTTAAATAAGCAAGTCCTCGAGGAGAGACGTAAAAGGTGACCCCTAGTTGGGAAATATAAAGATAAGTCCTCAAGGAGGGAGGTCGAAAAGTGAGCCCTTGTGAAGGGATACCCTTTATGACCATTCCCCTTTATGGGGTGTTGGGTGACTTGCATGTGTCAGCATATGCGCGAGCAAAGTGCTTGGCAAATCAACGTGTGACAGTAAATTAAAAGATCCCTGAATGATAAGGGTGTTCATGTATTCCCCCTTGGTTATGTTTTGATGTGCTGGGTTAGTAGTGTGATGGTTCACATGTTGGCTTTTTTTGTGGGCTTGCAAGGATGCAAGTTGGGGAGGGTGGTGGTATAGTAAAATTGAAATTGGGGCAGTACCCCACCAGTGCATAGTGATGTCCCACCTCCTCTGCCCGCTGTAAGTTATAGGGAATGGAATGGGATCGCCCAAAGTAGCAAGTGAAAAAGTGCTGTGAGAACCGGGGAAGAAGACCAAGATTTTGAAGCGTAGAGAGGTGTTCTGTACCCGGTAAGGGGCATCATTCTTTGCCTTGCTGTAGAAGTGCAGTCTTCTTCCACTATAGTGTTCTAGTGGGATTCTGGAATGCCTGGGATCTTACTAGTGTAACTTTGGTGAGAGCAAACAGTTTTCACCATACATTCAATATTAAAATGTAATCCTTGTTAATTTTTGGAGAGAACTTGTTGAGTAAACAACTCTAACATGACCTTGATTGCAATGAATGTTTCACTTCACTCACTGAGCTCTTGCACGGCTCCAAGCTTCACAGGCCACTTACTGTTGTTGTCTTGTAAGATGTTTGTTCACAGCGACTATTGGTAAACAAAATTAACAGTAAGCAAGTAGTTTGTACACAAAGCAATCATACAAGGTGCTAGTTGTGTTAATGATGTGAAGTATTGTAGTTGTAGTAGTCATCATTTACTTCTTGCTGTCAGGTGATGTCTCACTGGGAGTTGGGGAGGTCCACCAGGCAGACCCCAGTGACTTTTATCTTGCACAGCAGCCTGTAGTCTCTGTGCAAGTAACCATCACATTGTAATGTGACGGGAGAGGGAGAGAAAACAGTGACACAGCCACCAACAAGATAAAACCCTCCATGGAACCCCACCATCGATGACAAATACTTATACTCTGGTAGGCGGGTAGTGAGTGTGTACCAGGTCCTAGACTGAGTGTTGTATTGCTCCATGGTGTATTCTGTCTCGTTACCACACACTAAAAGGCCCCCGTCTGTGGCGACCATCATGTGACCCCAACAGCCTACTTTTGGTAACGCTTTGCGTTGCTAGCTGTTGTCCCCTGGGGCCCAGGACATCACTGATGTAGGGGCTGTAAGTACATTATACTGCCCTTTGCTGATGTACATGCAGCCCCTCCACTCACAGGCAGGGTGTCCACACCTCTGTCAGGTCAGATCCTGGTTGCGAGTCACTTCCCTCTTCTAGTATCACTGTGGATGAGAGGAGATTGTTGATGTCAACCTTGCCGCCCACAGGGATCATCTGGCCGGCCACCACTGTCACTGTGTGTTTGTACCTTTATGTCCTCAAGGGAGGTCCTGCCCTCCACTGCCAAGAAACCAGGTCCAAGACGTCATCAACCTGCCAGTGGATTGCCACGTAAAAACAACGAGAGACTCATCGCTGGCATTGAGTAACAACAAACTTGTTTTTGCGAATAATGACTTGATTAATTCTATTTATTAACTTTATATACAGTTAACGGTCCACTCTATCAATTGATAACTTACAAATGACACCAATAGAATTTGTTGGCAATTTTTGTTGTCTTTAGAATAAAATACTCAGAAAAAAAGCTCAAAGTTTGGCTGAATGAAGCGCTTCATGTGTGCCAACAGTGCACTGTGACAAACAGTTTACAGTTTTTTTGTGGTTTCCTCACCATCCTGTGGTTTGACGCTCACTCATGCTTTATATGGGGAGATCTTTATGTGTATCATTGTAATGACACACATAAAGACTTCAGGTCAATCACAGTTCACGACTTACCTGCATCCAAGCCTCCAATCATCCACACCTCGCCCTGGTGTCTTATCACCGCCATGTTGTACCTGGGGTGTGGCACCTGTGGTATCACCTTTACCTCTTTATTTTTCCCGATGAGCCCTTTGGGTGCAACAGGCATGGGGACCACCCTCTCCAGAGGGCTACCAGTCAGTGTATCCCAGCATCACCCAGCAAACACAGCGATGGCCAGCTGCCCTCCAAACACATCCGAGACCAAACCTGAGTCAACAATCAACACTCTGTTTAGGCCTACGCCTCATTCCTTATCACAAAACACAACTTTCTCCAAAACACTCACAATTCCTGCCACTGTTTATGGTATGGATTACCTGCATTGTCAATACCACGTTGTGGTTTTCTGTGAATTTTTTCTTTACAGACTAACACTTTGCGCTTCTCATGGGACACCAACAATGTGCATGAGTCCACGGTAGACTTGCTCTAGGGATGGAGAGTTCATGGTGAAGTGTTGTTTTATTTAGTGTTCAGTTTGTTTATGTTTACATCTAAAATTGTCGCCACTGTTTCTTGCACTTATCTGGCATCAGTGAGGGTGGCTTAGTTTGGACTGGATGGGAAGAAATTCATGACTACCGTTACCAACCTTTACCCACCTGCAGGGTAAATTGGGAAGCTGCTCTGCAGTGCGGTACTATTCAGTGCAATGACGTCAACCCTTTCCATGCAAGCTTCGCTGTTCGGTGAAAAAGTTGGAAGAACTGTCAAAATACATTTTTACCCTCCCATCTCCAATATCCTCATTACTAAAGGCCTGGGAATTTTAAATATCCTTGCGGCATGAACTTTGCAGACTTTTTATTTGCTATTGACATTGAAATTACCGAGTAAAATCCTATCTTTCCACTAATTGCAGTGTTATTTCTGTTCCTCAAACTAATCACACTACAGGAAGAGCTTATGCTGTAGCACATATTTATTTTAAGTTCACAACGAAATGCAAAGCCAACTTCAAGCCTGAAGGAAAGTTTCAATTTTCTCCAGGCTCAGACCTTGCCGTGACTGAAGTCTAACTTCAGCAGGCACCACTGCAGCAGACCTAAACTACAGGGGCCAACTAAGGCAAAGATTTAAAATAATATGCAGCATAAGTAATATGTCCTTGATTTGTAGAACAGGAGCATTGTCAATGATGGGAAGGTGCCTTTCTAATACTTTAACAGTTTGGGCTTATCAATTCACATTTTGCTTGAAGTGAGAACTTTAACTTGCTTTCTTCACTTGTATAATTTTAAACATGGACGGGCCCATCCTCGCATGAGGATTGAGGGCACATGTTAAAATGTTGAATGACGTTTTGAGCCTAACCAGACTTCCCTTCTTTTTTAACCCCCATATAACTACAAGTCTAACCTGGCAGCATTTATCAATTGCTTAACAGTAAATTTTACCTCATCTGTAAACCTGAATAGTTCTTACTTCTTTTGCTGTAAGCTCAGCTGACTGACTAGTCAGAAGAACTAAAAAGTGATAGGCCTACCAGGTCTCTTTCCATTTTTGGCAAGGTTAATAAACTTTGGGTTTTGAGTGGTTACGCCTAGATATTTTGGAAACATCATAGTATGAAGTGAATGAAGAATATTTCATAGGTTGAGAGGACTGGTTTAAAACCACCAGTTGCCTTTTATGAGTGACTGCCTGTCTCAAGTCTGGAGTGAAATTTGTTTCTTCACATTGCTATAGGAAGATGGGTGTTGATGCTTTGGTAACTCTGGGATCTCTGCTGTGATTGTTGGTTTTGCAATTTATGGATATGTGTTTTGTTTTTCTGTACTATTTGATAAATACTTCATTGACTATGCTGTGCTGTGGGCGGTGTTCTCCGACTCATAGTTATAATGGAGGTTCAGCATGTTTATAATGTTTAAGATTCCAAAATATCACAAAAATGATGTAGGCCTACTTTCTCCTTTTGCTGTAAACTCAGCTGACTGACAAGTCAGAAGAACTGAAATGTGATAGGCCTACCAGGTCTCTTCCATTTTTGGCAACAGTTATAAATTTTGGATTTTGAGCGATTAGCCTAGACATTTTTGAAAAGCTATAGTATAAAGTTAATGAAGATTATTTCAAAGGTTGAGACGACCGGTTTAAAGCCACCAGTTTGCTTTTATGGGTGACTGCCTGTCTCAAGTCTGGAGTGAAATTTGTTTTTTCACATTGACATGGGAATACGGATGCTGATGATTTGGTAACTCTGGAATCTCTTTGCTGTCATTGTTGGTTTTGGGATTTATGAATATGGGTCATGTTTTTCTGTACTATTAAAAGCAATGTAGTTGCTTATTACGGACAAAATATGAAAGTAAAGGCTTTTAAGTAAGACCTTCAAAGTTAAAAAAGTTTAACAAGTAACAGCATATTTGACTATATATGCAATTTTCATTAAAATCATCGCACTCTATCAAATGGGCTTGGTAATATGTAACACTAACAGCACATATGACCAGATATGCAATTTTCATTGAAATCATCATTTTCAATGGCCTTTGTTCACCCAATGCCTAGGCCTACTTCTTTCTTAAATTGACGTGAAAGGACATGCAACTGCAGCTTCCTTTATCCTTTGAAAATTATCTAAGTGAGATCTTTCTTTTTGTTTGTTGTTCCCCCGCTCCTCCTTACCTATGCTGTCCTCCTGATTTTACATACAAGCTATGTATATACAGCGTTATAATGTATATGCTTAGTTTGGTTTACAACCTACCTTTCCATACTTTACCTAATTTTTGTGAAGATGTTGCCATATTTCTATGCAGCATATCTTTTTGCTTTGCACATTCTGTTCTACTGACAGCACTATCACCACTGAAGCATAGGACAGTGCATTGCTTACACAGACAAGTTCCACGTGCAAGTTGACACTGCAGAGTGGTCACCGGGAGCTGGCGCCCTCAAGCGGGAATATACCACATTAAATTTTCTGTGGCCCAGAATTTGGGTAGTCTGGTTGAATTAAACAACTTCCCTGTTTTTGATCTGTCTGTGTGTGTGTGTCTGAGAGGGAGAGAGAGAGAGAGAGAGAGAGAGAGAGAGAGAGAGAGAGAGAGAGAGAGAGAGAGAGAGAGAGAGAGAGAGAGAGAGAGAGAGAGAGAGAGCCCAAATGATGCATATACCATTGGTAGCATTTTCTCATTCGAAAGAGTTGAGCCATTATGTATGAAAGAGATAAATGATCTGATAATTTTACAGAAGGAAAATGGAGGTTTTTTGAGGGCCTTTGTTCCACAGCATGATTCTGAGACTTGAACAGGTGCTGACCAAGTGAGGCACTTTAAGAATGACAATTTTGCTGTATTTATTTTTTTCAATAATGCTCTGTCAGCAACTCGTTGATTCACACACACATGTATATATATATATACATGTGTGTGTGTTTTCAAGAGATTTCAGACTTGCCTGTTTTGCTACTTAATTTTATCTTTTGACATCATTCTGTTTAAATGTTCACCTTTCAGACATTTTAGGCTAGCTTGTTTTCTGTTAGGTACACCCCCAGGGGCTACAAGCAGCAAGAAGCGGCCAACGATAGTTACAAGCTTGCCTAATTGTACTTGATATCCGGTTAATATTTTCAGTGCATTCTCTTGACATAGATACCAATGACTTTCATTCTTTTCTGACTTGCCCTATAATTCTACTGTTAATATTCAAAGATTATTAGAAAGTTTGGCCACAATAATTATCAGTTTTTAGACTTGTCTGTTTTGCTACTTAACTTTATCTTTTGGCATCTTTCTGTTTTAATATTCACTTTCAGACATTTAAGGCTAACATGTTTTCTGTTAGGGCTGTTCCATAAAATGTCCTCGGGGGGTGACGGTTGTGGTGGGCGGCAACGACTTCCAAATCCGGGGGGTCGGGGGTATATGTCTCTAATCATGTCCTGGAGGTTGGGGTAGGAGATAACCTATCATGTCCGGGACATTTGGGTATCGGCCTTACCCACATGTCAGGAGTGTGAGGGCTATTTGACATAATCCTGTCCGTGGGAAGGGGGGGGGGTTATTTCCTCATAATTTCTCTAAGTTTTAAATATTTATCAATGTATCTTGACAGCTATTAAAATTCTTACGCTCGACACACGATCGAAGTGAAGCCACTTCACTCAGAATATGAATCTCATTTACGCCACCAGATGTCTCTGTTTTATCGACCTTGAACTTCATACTTCATTCGCGGGGAAATGGAAAATGTTTCTGCATCATTCATGGCGTGCACCATGTCAACTGTCACAGAACCGGCCGTAAATGAGAGCAGCACCGCTGCAATTTGCAAATGTTTAAGTAGCGTATGCTGTCAATCTGGAATCACAGTACCATATAGAAAAGGATCCAAGGCCAAGGAATAGTTCGATATAGTGCTGGGCGTTTGTTTTGACCTGGTTTCGGTTTCAGAGCGCCCATGGTTTCAGCAAAAAGACGAGCATGCTTGTTTCACGAATGTCGTACATTCAGTCACCTCCATTAATTTTTACAAACACATTTTGTAGAATAAAGACCAATTTCTTGTAGTAAAATCGATCTGTCACGCGAAAAGAAACAGTTCAATCATAATACTGGTCATTGTATTGTGAAATTACTGTTTGTCAAGTGAAGTTCAAGGTTTAGAAACACTGACCAGCTGGACAAGGGAATGCCTGCATAATTAACCTTGCCCAATGCCAATGGCTAATTTGTTAAGAGAAGACGGTAAACATGGTAAATGTAACCAGGGGCCTGATATTCTGACTAGTGTACAAGTTCCTGATGGGACATTCATTGTATCTGTAGTCTTGTATTTATTTTGAACGTAGGTATTTACATGCCCCGCGGTTTACATTGTGCTCGGAAAATACGGAAAGTTGGGCCAGGTCATTATATTTTCAAAATTTAACGGCCCCAAAAGGCTTAATTGAAGTGTAACTGAAGTTTTTTTTATTTGAAATCAACTGAGAAAAAGATCTTTTAAGCATTAAATGAATATGTAGACAGGGAAGACCTAGTCTCAGATGTCTCTTTGTCTACACGGTAGGAAGCCTTTCTCAAATTTTGGTTTTCAATGGTATGTGTATTGCATGACACTAAGAATTTTATTTGCAGTTCATAATTTTTGTGGCAAGTATTTGAAATTCACTGTAATACTGTATGGGTAAGATGTATTTATATATGTAGTGAATGGAACTTAAATTGCCAGAGGAATTATGCAGCTGGGAATAAAATTTGTGATACATGAACAATACCAATCATGGCTGATTTTCACCATTTAACTTATGGTCATCACTTCTTGCACAGGGAGCGGTCACATTAACAGCAGTCCTGCTTTGACACCTTGCATGTAAACAAAAGATGAACTACCATGAATGAGGCCACTTTCAGTATCATACACGACTAAATTAGCATTTTGGACAAAGATATGGCTATTTTCTAGTTATTTTAGGGTTCCCTTGCATTTCAAAGATATGTAAATACATTTTCTACAGTTTATTGTGTGCTGAAGTTTTACTGAAAATACACTTTTGGCCATGCTGAAGACATTGATCTGCTCTGATCCATGGTAGTTTCTTTTTTTTTTTTGTCCATAAGGTGTCAAAGCAGGGCTGCAGTATTAATGAAAATCCTGTTAGGCCTACCAGAATAATGTGTGTGTTAAGGGCCAACCACCTTAAAAAAAAAAAAAAAGTGAGTAGGTAGGTAAGATTTTTTTTTATTTTACCAGAGTTTTTCCCCCAATACGTGCCATATTATTTACAAATAAAGTAAAAAGAGGTTGTCCAGTAGTTGTCCCAATTTGGGTTTTACTTGAAGTATTAACAAGAATGTGAGTAACCAGGTAGAAAACTCTTTAAAAAAAAAATTAAAAAAACAAAACTATCTGAAACACCCCTTTTCAGGAACAAAGGGGGTTCAGAATATTTGACACCAAGTGGTATTGTTAAACGGATTGGCTTTATACATGTACATCTATTTTGTAGGGGATAGAGTAGCAATTAAAAAAAGAATTAAAAAAAATCAGAGTCGGGGGTCATAAGGTAGAGTTGGTTGGATGACCCGAAACACACATATGATTCTACTAGGCCTTACAGGTCTATTACAAAATATACAAGAAGCCTTTCAGGCTTGAAATGTCATTGCATTACATTAAGAGTTTTATTTATGGTTCATAATGTCTTTGGCAAGTATTTGAATGCCACTTTGTGATTTTATCAAAGACATATTGTGATACATTTACGTGCCTGAGGAATTTTGCAACTGGGAATAAGATTTGTGAAGTCACGTGGACAGCCCTAGTGGCAAGTATTGCTCATGACAGGTCGTCATGACAATATTTTATGACTGCTATTTTCTCATTATTTAAAATGTGATGTGATACAAGACTTTGGCTTTATAATGCAGCATCTTGGCTTATACTCTTGGCATGTGCAGAAAAACTAACAGCAAGTCCAAATCATGCATGTCCCAGTTTGTACCCACATCTATTTCAACGCTTCATAAAATACCAATTTGTCATTTTGAGAATGGAGGATTTTGGAAGAAGCTACTTTGTTTTTCAGCATGCAATATGTGAATCATGAAAACCCCCAAGAGAATTAACATATTTGATTTTTCTTTGGATGGGGTTAAGAGCAGACATTGGTAAAATTCAGTGCTGTATCTTATATTGTATGTCGTAGTGCAGCCCTTTATAAAGGAAGTAACAACTGTTTGTGGTACTGTAATGTAAAAAAAAATTTAATTCAGCATGGGTTTTTTTCTTTTCTATAAATGTAATGGACAAGTATCTACATTACAAAGGTGAAAAGTCAAAATCAGGATATTCATATTGTTGAATTGTTTTGTTATTAAAAGTTAAACTACAATGTAAATTGCTTTGACAGTATGTCATCACATCATTTTGACACATTTACTACTTGAAAATTTCATTTTAGTAACTTATCACCTTTGTGTCTTACTTTAAACTTGCCCTTTACAGATGGAGGCTTTCTGCCTTTTGTGCTGTAAGTCCTCCAGAACAGCCATCTCAAGAACAAGTTTAGATTTAAAAATGAGAACTTGACAAACTGTTTATTTATTGCTTCTCATGTGTTATGGAGTACATACAGGGCTTGACTTTGATCAAGCCCTATTGTCCAGGACAAGTAAAGTTTTAGCCAGGACAAGAAAAATTTTGAGCTGAATAGAAATTTAACCCATTACTTAACTGAAAATTGGAGAAAAAGTCATATGGGACAAGTAATGAAAATCCTTAATGTCAAGCCCTGTCATTTGAAAGCACAACTGCCAGTGCACCTCCCATAGGTCCATACTTTCCAGGGGAGCATACCACCCATGCGTGGTTACACGAAAATCAGTTCATTTGCCTGAAGTCCACCTCAACAGGGATGTAGATACAAAATATTCCAGAGTTTGAAATTAAGGATTTGTTACACAAGTAAGGAATTAAACCTCAACTCAATTTTTTGCTAGTCCTGCGTGAACATTTACTCGTCCCAGATAACAAGAAAGCCTGATGTCTAAATATCAGGCCCTGTATACAAAAGTTGTAATATCTTTTACATTTGAGTAATCTGCAGCCATTTAGAAGATTGGTAAATTTGAAAGTGGAGGTGTAGGTAGACCATATTTTTCTTGTAATTATGTCCAAGCCTGCCTCCTGGAGGAGTTGAATTTAAGCTCTTGCCCACCGGCCATTCTCATGGGGACCAAATCTCAAAATTTAGTTTTCTTTTATCATTGTAAAGTTCAGAATATAAAAACAAAAGACTTCATTTTATTAACATATCTTTATTTTCAAATTGGAAATATATTATTTTAAATTATCATGTACTTACAGTATTATCATTATTATTATGGATGGAATTGTACATACAATATGAAAGCAAGATCGCAGGTTGTATGTGGCTGCATTTCCGTAATGAACTGCTTTTCTGTCCAATATGGATTTGGATGTATCTGGACAGTGGAAGCAGCTCCTGTGGCAGCGAAACTGTAATACTGTAGATACATGACAAAAATAATAATGCATGGCTTGTTACATATCAGTGCTCGCATCAGCACTTGGTACATTCACAGCAGTACTCAGTGCTGATACTCGTACTGATATTGAACATGCTGTGCATCATTACATACATATCTGTGAATATACAAATCTTTGATAGAGCTTTTTTCAGAACCATCATGTACATGTTTGTCCTGGATAGGGGGTGTAGGTTTTAGATCTGTCCAGGGTATGAGGGTTGAAATACTATTAAAATGTCCTGGGTATGGGGGGTTTCAAAACTTATGTCTGTCCTACGGGTGAGGGGTTCAAAATGTTCCTTCTATCCTGGGTATGGGGGTGGTTGAATTGTTTTGCCTCCCACCCCCCTGGAGGACATTTTCTCGAACAGCCCTTAGGTAAACCCACAGGGGCTACAGGTAGCAAGAAGCGGCCTACGACAGTTGCATGTTTACCTAACTGTACTTAAAATCCTGTTAAGGAAAATTATTTGATAGCATGTTTTTGGCATAAATGCTAATGACTTTCATTCTTTTCTGATATGCCTAACTGCATATTTACTCAATACTAAAAAATTACTCAAAATTGACAGTATTTTCTCGTGTCACAAACCTGACACATTACATTGACACATTGATTCAGGGTTGGCAGTGAAATAGAGCTGAATTGCTTGAGGAGTAAGTGTCATCATGGAGTTTGTTTTACATCTCTGGTGGAGGATGTACATTGTTGCAGTCCTTGTTAGAATTTCCATTGGTTTATACAGGTGGTCTTGCTGCAACTGTTTATTTTACAATCACTGGGACTGAATATAATGCCCCAGCTTGTTTCTACTTCAGTTAAACATTGGCAGATGGCTTAACTAGGATCAGCTGTCCAGCTAGAAAGGGTACATATTGGTTCAGGGGTAAGTCAAATTGTTCTTATCTGAACCTGTACTATACAAATTTGGTAATTATGGTATTCTTCTTTCATGTGAAGCTCTGCATTTATAAGCAAAACCTCACGTATTTAGCTAATTCATCAATTGCCACGTTCATATTTATTCATTATTATGTGGGATGACTTTGCTGAATATTTAACTTAGACCAGGAGCCGCTACTCAGAGAGACACATGTAAGGGTAAAAGGCTCCGAAACATGTTGAGTAGTCACCCGCTGATGACCATTTAATTTATTTGGGCTAATATGGCCTATGTCAAAATTTTACAGAGGAACGTGTGCAATATGGACAATAGTACTTCTATGTATATAAGTTAGACGAGGACAGTTTAGATTATGGAGAGTGAAGAGTTCAGACTGTGTAATAGGGTAATGACTACTGGGAAGTGGTTTTGGACAAAGAGACACAAATACAATATATATATATATATATATATACAGACAGACAGACAAACATACATACATAATGTGAAAGAAGAATGGGGTAATACAAATGAAAGAGACACTAGAAAAGATTTGCTTCAGAAGCAACAATCCCTTTAGCTTGACGTGTGTATACCTAAGCTGAACATGCAGCAAAACATTTGAGAATTTAAGAATGACACCTGTGGTATGTTAAACACTGAGTCCACGTACATGACTGCATTTGAAATGAGGAATTGTACATTACTTAGTAAGGTAATGCAAAGTAAGCCCCAAGCTGCCATTCAAAATAAAAGAATGACCAGAACTGTTGCATAAAGTTAATAATTGAAGGCACGGTGGACACTTGTACCTCTGTTACATTGTTCAAGTGTTCTTAATTAGTATAAAATAAAATTCTACAACTTTTCTTTATGGTCGATGGGATGTGCTAATGGCAAGAATATGTGGATAATAACATGAATTGGACCTCCACCTTTAATTGTTTTGAATATATTTAAGTTTTTCAAGTGCACCTTATTAGCATAAATTGGAAATCTATAACTTTTGTTTGTGGTTCTCTGGATGTGCCTACCACTAACCTATTTATTCAAGTTGTAAATCTACCTTTACCTTGACTAGTTTTGAAGATATTACATTTATTCAACTTTTCAAGTGCTTCTAATTTGCATAAGTTAAAATCCTGCAACTTTTGTTTTTGGTCCATCAGGTGCCCCTTTGCACCAAAAAACCTATGAACTAAAGTTTGAATTGCATGTTTACATTCAATTGTTTCGAACATATTCAACATTTTAGCTTTCAAATACTCCTAATTAGCATATATTCAAGTTCTGATACCCTATGGCTGTTTGTTTGGTTTTTTTTGGTTCCTTTTGTTTTTGTTTTTGTTTTTGTTTTTTGTTTTTTTTTTTGTTTTTTTGTTTTGTTTTTGATTTGATGCACCCATTACACAAATTTGTGAATTTAAGTTGGAATCATACCTCTATTGTTAATAATTTTGAAGATATTAGATATTTAGAATGACCCTAATTTGCATAATTTTTAACATGTTGACATCATGGGAAACATTTCTTTACTCCTTGAATCACGAAGCAAAGTTTGGTACTTTTTGGAAATACATTTTTCAAAAACGATGAATCGGACAGTTCTGTGCTCAGGTGACCTGACCTGCACAGACTGAAATGGTCCTGTGAACTTCAACGTAACGGTTACTTAGGACCATCATCAACAATGCTGACATGAACATTTCCGCTGAAGGAATTCTTAGGATACCTTATACATAAGTGTCCTGGAACATGTTTACCGTATTCATTCCAAAAGTAGCACCATGCAAAGATTTCCTGGTGCAGCATGTTTTTTTGTGATAATGATATGTTTTTATTCACGATACCACAAGCCATTAAGCTTATTATGAAGTCTACATGGAATTCCAACAATGAAACCTTTTTTTTTTTTCATCAGGAGCAGTTATTTTTTTTTTTTTTAATATTGAAAAATACTGAATTTTTGATAAAACCACCAAGATTAGAAAGTAGGGGTGTTCTTCTATTAGGGCGTGTGCTACAATTGGAGTGAATACGGTAAGTGTTTGCATTATATAGCTAATTTTGTGGTCAACTTCACTAAATGTTATAGTTTATCCCATGAATGCATCTGAAATGTACATGCATACATGTACATATAGAATGAATTTAGTATATGCAAAACTACACATGGATTTTTTTAAAGAAACTAATACACACTGCACTATACCATTTACACTCAGCTTTAAGTTTATAGTCCTCCAGGGTGACCTGACTATATACAGTGGTCCCTATCTCATTAGGTCACCCTAAGCTGCATTATAAATTTGGGCTAATACGAGGGATAGCCTCTCATGAGGGGGATAATATGATACAAAGACCACACAATTTCAGTAGTGAAAAATGGTCAGTTAATAAAGTTTCATTTTCAATCCATGGTAAGGTTAAGAGTCTGATACCATGTAGAGAAACATAGAATTATATAATACCAGTATAAATTTATATAAATATACATTAATATGATTATAAGAAAAAAATGAGTACCATTAAAATTGGGCCACAAAGATAACATATGTTGAGCCAAGTTGTTTCAAAACTGAAGCAACAGCACACATCCCATACATGCTGAGGGCTAGAATCTCAAAAACTTTGGATCCATTTGCTGAAATATATTTATTGCATAGACTTGAAGTATAGCTTTACTTGAATATTCCGGACAATGAGAGTTCTCTAGGCCTCAGCTCCTTCTTTTTTCCTTCAAATGATGTGATTTTTGCACTTCACTTGTCTTGGAAAATGTTCATGCTTCTACTTTGATTTTTAGTTATGGCCATGTGGCTGGAATTGGGCATATACATTCAGGAAAGGCAAAGTTCAAAATTAAACAATATAAATGTGGTTGAACTGCAAACTTTTTAAAACAGATTTTCATCCATTGCCAGTGTCATGTATTGGGTTTTTAGTAATCTACAACGAATAAACTGATCTATTTTATTAAAAGGGAAAAATCTTTTCAGCTTTAGATCTGAACCTCTAACTTTTGTCGACCTACACAGTTTATATTTATAGCAATGTTACATTCGTTAAGAAGGCATAATGGAGAGGGATATGCCACATGTGTATTCAGCAAAAATGAACAGTTATCGTCACATTTGAAAATGTGCTAATAAGCAAAATTTCAAATTTTACATTTTGAATGCCCTGAAAGGTTCTCTAAATATAAATGAACCTACCAGTGTAAGAAATTTTTATGAATATGGATCGTGTTTTACTGTATTATTTGCAGAGGATGATGGGTCGGCACCACCTGTAAGCTATCAGACAATCCAGCAGCCTTGTGATTTTGGTGCTGTGGTATGATGTGAGGTTTTGAATGAGAGCCCCTTTGTATTTGGTACAGATGCTGGTCACAAACACACCTTACACTATGCATTTAATCCCCTATATATAAGCCACTGTAGTATTTTTTACTGTTATACTGCAGGGGGTCAAGAGTACCCACAGCAGGGGGGTTTCACTGTGTCATGCATGCAAAAGGGAGATAAACATCCGGTTAGAATTAAACTGACTGAAGGTTATAATTTTGCCAATGAAAGTACAGGGAATAAATGTTGCCTGATCTGGGGATAGAGGGCAAAACGTAAGATAAGGAATAAGAAGCTGGAGTATATGTGGCTGGGTTTTGATTCCCATGAGCTTGAATTGTGTAGTCATGCAGGGTAAATGAGGGATGAGATGGGATGGCGTCTAAAATCTGCCCACAAGGCTGATCGTGGATGTGAATGCATCCTGATTAACCCACAAGAATAAATTGACTATGATTGTGCATTAAGATCATTTATTGTGAATGGATCACAAATGTCTACTGGCTTTTATGTTCTTGCATATAAGTGCATCCCCAAGTGAACACTGCCCAGTAAATGGATATTTTATGAACTTGATGCAGCAAAGTTTATATGCATCACACCATTCACACCTAATGCTACCTATAAAGGAAACCCTTCAGTGAAAGTCTAGTCACATGTAACTTTGATCTCTAATACTGGTACAGTGCTTTGGCTATGAATGTACTGGCAACCTCCTGATGCACCTCATAAGAATCAGTAAAATGTTGACAAACATGCAATTCCCGGTATTCAGCTGCAAGCATTATTCATAATATGTGCATGTCACTCGCTCCAAGAAAAAAAATGTTTGTTTTCAGATTGGTCATGCAGATACCACCAGACCTTAATCTCTTCAATGGATTGGGCAGCACTGTTTGTCTATTTTTCTCATGTTTTTAGTGTTTTGTAATTTTTCCAAGATCAGTGTTCCCCAATACATTTCGTGCCGATGACTTCTCCGTATGAGTTAACTGTCGGATGGGCAGTGAATCTAAATAAAAAAGGTTGTTAAAGTTACAGTGGACTTAGGTCTATGCTACACTTCATGTGTCTTGCCAATGCCATTTCTTACCAAACGCCACCAATCAGCGTCACATGCTGTTGATTGCGAACAAAGTGTAATGTACTAACGAGACAAACTCATAGTTAGGAGAAAAAACCTCATAGTTGCGAACAAAATGATAATTTCGCGTTTTAGAGACTTATCATATACGAGAAAAACTTATTTCTAGTTTTAGAAACCTTTTTCTCCACACAAAAACTCGTACTTACCAGAAAAGTTCTCGTTATTTCGAGTTGTAGAAACCCTCAGTGTTTTTTTCCAAGTTTTAGAAACTCTTTATAACGAGATAAAAACTCATAATTTTGAGTTTAACAGAAACTCCTTATTACGACAAAAATAGCAGCTACAATAAAAAACCTCGCAATTTCGAGTGTTAAATACTCGTCCTTACTGAAAAAAAATACTAATTATGAAAAACAAACTTGTATTTTTTTGAGTTTTAGAAACTCTTTATTACGAAAAAGAAACTCGCAATTTTAAATATTAAAAACTCGTTATTACAAGATTGAGCAAAGTATTACTTTAGTGGTTTCATTGGGCTTCTGTGGTTTTTGAAGTGGTCGAGGTATAAATGGCCTGCATAAGTCTGATTGATTTATATGGTGATCAATAGCATTCTTTGGATCCGCCAATTCACATCTGTAAGTTTATTTACCAGTGTACACTTACGATAAATAATTCTGCTGGCAATTTACATATTTCGCCAAAAGGGAAAAGACATGTACGATCTTGAAATTATTCCCCTCTTGTCCCTTCGAAATCAGTATATTACATGACACAAAACCAAATTACGGTAGTCAGGCAGCCAAATCTGGTTTTTTGGTCTAACCCTGCCCCGACTGATAAAGTTTTTTTCTCACTTGATTATATACCCTTAGGAACTCTATAATGAATATCCGGCAGAGATCAAGCGGATATCCTTGAGCAATCTGAGAAATTCAAGATGGCTGCCAATATGGCGGCTGGTGCCCCGAGAACCTTTTAACTAATGTGCCTACAATTGCAAGCAATACCATTTTTCATAGGAAATCAATTGTGATGCCCCCAGAAATGAAATGTGGTTTACTGTTTTCAGCTGGTCTGACCATCGGTGCATGTGTGTGAGTGTGTCTGTCCACCCATATATGTCCATCCCACATCTTGTGAACATGTTATATCATGAATCACTGCTTATAGGTATCTCCACTAAGTGTTTTTGTTATAACTTTGGCTTTCTTGAGGTGAGCATATCTTTTTGACCCAGACCTAGTTTCCAAGGTCACAAGGTATAATGTTTTCGTTAGGCTTCTGTGTCTGATAAGATGGCCATTTTTTACCATATTTCTAGCTTTCCTCTACCCGTAACTGCTGAGCGTCTCCTACAGTGGTAATTCATTGATATTATGTGTTTCAGAAATAAAGATATCTACAGGAGTGATGATGGTGTGAATAGCAAAGTAGCATAGTGTAGAACAGTAGTTGACTAGTATTAGTGCTTCATTGGTGGTGGACACTCAGTACACTAAAACAAAATGGATGAAAAAGTTTGCTACCATTGCTCTGAAAATGATATGATGCAGGTGAGCCAGAGTGAAGGAGACAGGTTGCAAAATATTATAAAAGCCAGTAAAATTCAAGGTGATAACTTAAGTAGAACTTCAAGAACTACTGAAACAAAATCCCACATGCCAAGTAAAATATCGTAAAATTTCACTTGAAATTTTTACACACGTCCACCGTTTTTTACTTTCGACACATGAAGACAGCATGAATCAAAACTCTGTTTTGTTGGCTGTTCCACTAATAACAAACACATGAGCTGATACCAAGGTCTCAAAATCCGTTGTCCGTCCGTTGTTCATCGTAAACAATTTACATTTTTTACTTCTTCTTCAAAACCCCCGGCTAGATCTGCTTCAAACATGGTGGAAATGTACCCTGGGTGGGTCTCGACCAAGTTTGTTTAAATGGTCACGGCCCTGTGATTTTTGGATTTTGAATAAATTTGTTTGTTCTTCTTGGGCTTTATTGTTGAGCTGTGTGCTGTTTTGGGGCGATAGGGAGGTAGAGTTGGGACGGTGGCGGGGCGAGAAAGGGCTGGACCCTGGTGATGGGACCCTGGTCAACACTGGGTCTCTGGAAACCTTGGGAACCCTGTGAGCGTCTGCTACCCCCATTTCCAAATTTAGGGGTACTGGATCATACACGATTCTGTTTAGTCCTGCTGCCTCTCACCGACTTAGGCTTAACCACTGTTGGCTTAGTTTGTGTTGGGCTAGGAGGCTTACCCTGGGTGTATTCTCTCACCTGTACAAACTTCGGCCAGTTCTCCTGTCTGAGAGCACAGTTTTTTGCTTCCCACAGGATAGTGACATGGAACGATGCGTGATCTTTGTGAGAGCCCAGAAGCCTAGCCTTTTCGATAGGGATGATACCTAGGTCCCTTAAGTGTTCATCAATGTCACCTGGCTGGTTTGACCGAGCTACCCCACTTATGTACAGTTCAAACTTAGTTTCTTGAGCCGCTTTGAGTTTGGTTTCCCTGGACATTGTGGATCTGACATCAGGAGTGTCAGTAACAGGTTCAGACCTGCTAGCAGCGTTGGTGGGCACACAAGCGCAAACATATGATTTCGAGTCAGGGAAGGCTGGATTGTAGGACCCGTCGCCGCAATAGGGTTTACAGTAGATTTTTTGCTTTGATGCTGTTTTTTACGCATTTTTTTTTCTGTATTTTACTAAGTACAACAGAAAAGGCAGTGTCGTCTGACAGATCAACAGACATATCACTTTGGGAATCACACGATACAGAAGAGTGATTGTCATCACTGTCACTATGACTGTCAGTATGACTCTGTTTGTGAGTGCTGCTCACCTCCTGTGCAGCTTGTAAGTTCATACTCCCACCTAATATAACAATCTGACTTTTTCATAAGTTTATTCTCCTGCATCAATGTATTAACCTGTGATTTCCAGGTTGATAATTCTTCTCTCAATTCCATCATTTGTGCCAAAAGCTGTTCCATATTACCACTGGCACTGGTAATGCTGTTTAACGATGTACTATCACGCCCTGCACCGGCAGCGCTATGACAAGTTGACTCTGCTGCTGAAACATTAGGTGTAGCTTTCTGGAATTTTTTTTCCAGATCGTTTAGGGGTTCTGAGCTGGCCAAGCTAAAACCGAGAGTACATATGTCCGACACTAACCTTCGGTGAGCTTAGCGTTGAACGTGAAATCTACCTTTAAACTGAGGGAAAGCACTGGGGACCTTGTCACACAGGGCCGAATAAAGAGCGGTCAGTGATTTCATGTGTAACTTGAACAACGTGTCTTTAATGTTTTGCTGAATGTATTGAAAAATTGTATCCAGACTTTCCAAAAAGACTGGGACCAACTGATCCACAGGAATCTTCAGCACGTCCCTCAGCTTTTTGATGGTGACACCATTGTCGCTCAATGTCTCATTTTGACCCGCCATGTTGGACCGGTACCTGAGGCAGGTAAAACTTACTTAATTATCATTCAATGTCACCAAGTCTGTGCCACAAGCATGGGTCGAATGGCGTCATAGCTCTTCAGGAAAAACTTCACTGTGATGTCAAAATGAGAATGTCTCTGGGCTCTCTGGTCGTTCCCACGTATAATCCACAAAAAGTTAACGACAAAAAGTGAAGACAGCTTGAATTATTCCGATAAAAGTTGGAGCCTCACAGATCTTTGATCATGCCGGTGATACAGCGCCCTTTACCTCCAATTCTGATCATATTCTGATTGTTTACTATGTAAATCGATTGGTCTCTGATACAGATTCACATTTTCAACTTCTCTGACGAAACCGTCAGCCAAATTTACTTCATACTTGGTGGCAATGTTACTGTAGTGGTTTCTGCCAAGTTTGTTCAAACGGTCAACTTATGATTCATCTGTCCTGATCCTCTAGTTTAAACCACCTACACCCGACCATATGGCCGGGTAATACAAAAAGATATATTGTTCAGGTATATGCCCCTTGTTTCAGGTTACTGACAAAAGTAAAGTATATACAAACTGGTTGCACAAGGGGATGCCACATAAGCATTAGCAGTTGTATAGTTATTCGGAGCAACTCTCTCCTAGACAGATTGCCAGTCAAGGCTAAGTGACTCTATCTATCCCAGACACAAACTCGCCAGTATATTTTTAGTAAAGAATATACAAACTATAGTTGTCCACACAAGTGGATTCGGTTCAGTTCAAATAAAAATAATTCACTTTAAGTAAATACCTTTAAAAACACCTATGAAGATGCAAACGCATAGGCTTCAGTTAGGTGTTAAGCATAACAGAAAACAGTACATATCGGCATTGCATTCGTGACCTGTTATCCCATCATAATTATGGAGTCTACTCATTAAGATACCAGCAAACCTGACCAACGGTAGATGTAAATCTTCAACTGGTTCTTGAAATAACAAAATGACCACTGCATCCTTCAGAGGGTACAAGTGATTTCAAGTAATTAAGGTGGTCGCCAACAGAAACAAATAATTATATGTGGATGTAATTAATACTCACGGGCTTGACTTTGCATAGATATTTATAACACAAGAACTCCCTATTAACCTTAGGATTACATGTGCCTTGTACTCCATCTATCAATAACTGAGATGTGCTACCTCGTCAGGCCAAGAAGGTAAAAGTGTAAACAAAGCATACACTTCTACATTACTTACACAAGTAGTCACGGGTATGTAAAATACCAACATGATCCTTGCGGTGTGAACATTAGTTATTAGCCCTATAGGCAGTGTCATTCAGTCCCCCATCTGGGTTTGATGGTGGCCAAATGAGTCCCAACAAGCTTGCATAACTGTAAGGCACATTGGTACTCAACTACTATTTAAAAATGTATATATGATAAGCAACAATGTATACAAGTAAAAATCAAAAGTTTTAGTTACAGGCAAATGTACTTTGCATCATAAAATCACAATATTGTCCTTTTAAAGGAGTTCCTAGAGCGAACATATAAGAAGTGTTTGCGCCCTCACAACTCGCAAATGGACAACTGTTTCTGACTTTTAAAACTTTTCCCACATGGGACTCCATAGGTATATATAATAAGACACTCCTCTAAACCCTTCAGGCAGGTGCAGGAAGCGCACTTTACACCATTGTCTGGGTCTCTGCATTGGACTACAGTAGTTAGACTGCATTGTTCAAGACTTAAGACCAACTCAATGCTGCAAAGACGAAGAATAGGGTGTACTCTGTTAACAGCCATACAGTTACTCATAAATTGAACATATCAGTTATATGTTGTTGACACTTTAATGTTTACATCGTGTATAATCACCAATCAATGGAATTTCTGTTATTCAACGTTTTCCTGAAGGTCCAAGGAGAACACCATTAGTTCGTGCCAGCTAGACGATATATGTGCATCTGTCGTCACTCACTAAGGGGGAACTCCCCACTCCATGTGGCGACTTTCCCAAGTAAGGTATGGCTAGGTCCAAAACGTTGTTTCCATGAAACCCCTTCTAAGAGAAGAGCTCATTCAAGAGTAGAAAAGAGAGAAGTGGGTTGTGTAGCAGAGGTTCCTATATGTTGATATGCACCTGATTTCCATTACGGAGGTCACAGAGATGTAGAATAACATAAGAAAAAAAAATCTTAATCAGTCGGTGCAGGGTAAAGCTAAAATGCTCAAGGATTACCTGTTGATATCCGACTGATATCCATTATGGAGGTCACAGAGATGAAGAATACCATGAGAAAAAAGTTTATCAGTCGGTGCAGGGTATAGCTATCTGGCTGCCTGACTAGGGCCAGTCAATGCAGCATGGACAGCTTTAAAAACATGTCAAAGGTCAACTCCAACAGACCATTTTTTGGCTCTTTAACAATACACTGTAGTGCTTTTGCTACACTGTGGAAGTTTAACATGTGGCTTCGTTTCTCAATCTGCGTAAAAGGAAGGACTATAAGTCAGAAATGTCTGTTCAAAGTTTAACATAATTCAACCTAGTACATCTCTGAAGACCTTCAGCAAAATTTAACCACAGGCTTATATTTTGACTCTCTATGTTGAAACAAGACAAAGTCATCTTCCGTGTTCCAGGTGATGGGAATGGCTTGCTTAGGGCAGCTGGTCCGTTCCTCTTCCATCAGGAATGACTACATCCATTACTATGCTTGAGAACCTGTAAATTCATGACCAGCAACACATGTACCTTCTCTATATGTATGAACAATTTTGATAGCCACTTGAAACCGGACAAAGTGCAGGTTGTGAAAATCCTGTTTGGGGATCTCATGCAGAGATATATGCCATGGAAACATTTTTGCAATGCCCGGTGTATCTGTATTTTTTCAGAACTTCCGCAATTCCACCAGAATCACATATTTCAATTGCAAACACTGTGATACATTGTGACTCTATGTCAGCAAGTGTGCATTAGAGATGGGCACAGCTCAGCCGAGCAGTTGGGTCAGCAGCCTTGTGTGCAAAGAAGATAGACATCTCAAAAATTAGAAAAACAGCTCGGCCAATGGCTTGAGCCAAAGGCTCGGTACTTTCTTTCGGTGTATGTTTATAACATAGGCATGTGGCTTGATACTGTCATAGGTCCTGTCGCGAGACAAGGGTCAGAAAAGAAATATGTTCTCTTCTGCTTGAATGAATATCTTGCCATCAGAATGAATACATACTAATCTTATAACAATGTTTGATATGCTTGCCTTGTCGGTGGACAGCGTTTGATGTGATAAAAGTGAGTTTTTTAAACACATCAATGAAACCATTTTCGTGCATTTGTTGTGTTTTATTGATATATGAAGATCAGAGCCAGCTTAGCAGTCCAATGTAGAACTAGCGCAAATATATTGTATGTATGTACTATTTTGTCCCTTGAGCTCTTGGATGAGCAAGAGTCAATTGGAAATCATGGTGAAACAATAATCACTGATATCGATGGTCACAATGATGATCATAATGATGATGGCTACAGTTATGCTTTCCTTAATCTTTATCTTGTAACAGGAAAATATCAGCCTCATATATAGGCCTATGTGTGCATGCATATGTGCATATATATATATATATATATATATATATATATATATATATATATATATATATATATAAGTCAAATTGTTCTTATCAAAACCTGTACTATGTAAATTTTGGTAATTATGGTTTGTCTGACAGGTATTTTTCTTTGATATGAAGCTCTGCATTTATAAGCAAAACTTCACATATTTAGCTAATGCATCAATTGCCACGTTCATATTTACTCATTATCATGTTGGTTGTCTTTGCTGAATATTTAGCTTAGACAAGGAGCCCCTACTCATAGAGACATGTACGGGTAAAAGGCTCCGAAACATGTTGAGTAGTTACCTGCTGAAGACCCTTTAATTTATTTGGGCTAATACAGTCTATATCCAAATTTTACAGAGGAATGTGTGCAATATGGACAATTGAACCTCTATGTACATAAGTTAGACAAGGACAGGTTAGCTTATGGAGAGTAAAGAGTTCGGACTGCGTAATGACTACTAGGATGTGGTTTTGGACAAAAAGACACAAATACAAAACAAATATATATGCTTACAACTCTCGAAAATAGCCAACAAGATGCTGGCAATAGAATTAACACAATAAAGATCTCTATTCTGCACACACTGTCTCAGATATCCCGTAATGATGTGACCATTGCCCTTGGCCTAATGATCATGGACAAGGATATCCATGACCGAGAGTGAGCCTAAACAGTGCAAGGACTTCAGCATAAAACAGCCGAAAGTGTGGACAAAGCAAAAGACACCGGCATAGATCTAGCACGTAAAGATATGAAACTAGAGGATTCCACACTGTTCAACATGATGCCAGCATCTGTCCTTAGTTAATGGATCTATATCAGCTCAATCGTTGGCTGGCAAAGGCCAAAAAAAAAAAAAAAAAAAAAAACACAAACAAAACTAAAGCATCATGAACATAGGATCTTTTTTGCACGGCCCTCCTCACTGTGATTCCGACATTGAAGAAAGAACTGAAGGCATATTGACGAAATTCATTCGGTGAGATTAGGCCAAAAAAAACGTGCAACTCAAATATCCGGACGTGACCCATATTACCCCAAAACTACACGAGGAACACTGGTATGATACCACTCTGTATACATACTTAAATCCAAAGGATCAAAATTGCTGCATTACTATGAACAAAGAATTAAATCTCCTACGTGAATGGCTCAAAGTAATGAGTTCTCTCTAAACGTTAATTAATCAAAATTTATGATTTTTCATCAACCTAATAAATCTTTCAATGTACCTGAAATTTTAATAAAAAATATCTTAATTGAGCATGTAGATAACTTCAACTTCTTGGGACTTACTTTAGATGAGAAACTTGCTTGGAATAATCATAATACTAAAATAAGTTCCAACATATCAAGAACTATTGGCATCATTAATAACTTAGAGCATTCTCTTCCCTTAGATTCAAAAATTAACTTATACAATTCTTTGATACTACCTCCTATCAATTACTGCATACTTAACTGGGGATTAAAAAATAATAAAATATAGCTTCAGAAGAAGACAGTGCGTTTGATATCTTGTAGCAAATATTGTGCACGTAGTGAACCAACTTTATATGTTTGAACCTATTGAAGGTAGAAGCTTTGTTTACTTTAGGCAAACTTAAATTTCATTCAAATTTGTGCATGAGAAACTTCCGGCAAGACTGCTTTCATTACCATATACATCTATTAGACATAAACATAATCACGATACTAGAAATATAAGAAAGGTTGGGATATTTATTAATCTAGTTGATAACAAATTTGCACAGGAAAGTCTCTTTTTGATATTCCAAAAGTCATAAACTCGACTGATGACAACATATTAAATAATATCTATTTTCATAGCCTAAAATGTTTTTCTGAACTTGTTTTGAATAAATACAACCATGAATGCACTGTGTATTATTGTTACATTTGTCAACAAAATAATTAATCTAAAGGTTTTTGTACACCATATCATTTTAAGGTAGTTACAAAAATTTTCTAGTCATCCTGATGTATAACATATTTCTGTAAAAAAATCATCATGCTCAAAACCACAATTCTTGTTACAAGGGTGGCTCTTACGATAGCAACATGCATAATGTTATAGGAAGAGTCCTCCTTGACCAACTTAGACAGTTTCTTGTTGTGCCAATATTTATGTATTATACCATTTGTTGGTCACAAATAAAAGATTTTTGAGTTCTGAGTTCTGAATATTCCAATTCCTCAAAAGTGACCTAAACTTGACTTTCAATTACAACTAACATACGCAAGACAAATATGGCCGATGATTGACTTTAAATGGGCTTCCCATGCATCTTTTGGTACTTAAATAAAGGTGTAAACCCGGACCTGAATTGGAGTTATTAGTCTTCTCGTGTTTGTTTCTACAGCATAACTTTGCCACAATAATACCTTTGGTATGACACACACACGACTGATATAACTTTGATTTGTTTTGCTGGATTCATACTTTGGTGTCACACTGATGGTGTCAACATGACCATAGAATCGCATCGCCACTGTTTTGAAGTTCATTGATCAAAATGTTTGAAAATTGGCATATATATGTAATTTACTTAAATATTACATAAATATTTCTTAAACAAGTTTCCTACCTCATTAATTGCTTAGGTATCAGGACGGTGTGTCTTCCTCATGATAACATTCTGTATATGTTTACACACATATTTGTTGAAGGAGTTACTCACTTAGCTATTTAGGTAAAAGGACAATGTATCTTATATATGATTTAATTCCGTATGTGGTCATATGCTGTTTGGTGCACCGGCAAATGTATGCTATGGACACAAGTTTTTGTCTTTTGTCCTGTTGTAATTTGCTGCACTCATTTTGGTATAAAGGATGTTGTCTCAACAAATTCTTCTTTTTATTGTTTTTCTTTTGCTTCACTTATTTCTACATGTTTTTTTTTTTTTTGTTTGTTTGTTTTTTTTTGGTTTCTATAGAAAATTCTCCACATGTTTGTTAATCATTTAATACCTGTAATGGCTCAATTGCCTTTTTTCTCAGAATGTCATTGTTTTTTGCCTAATTTTTTACTTGACAAATCTATCGCACTGAAACATAGCAGCATTAAAAACACTGGCAATAAAATATAAAATAGGGCCACAGTCGAATCACTTGCATGGTATTCTAGGAATAACTTGTTCCGCCATTTGTCCCTATTTGAAATGAGTATTCATATTTCACTTTAAATGATTTGCCATTAAAGACTTTGGAAATGCAGTCAGATTCATGGAAAAATGTACGGAATAGTTTGATTTTTTCCTCTCAGGTGGTGGGTGATACTGTGGACATGTAATTGAAGGTGCCAAGTTGGGCTTTACATGTTTCTTTGACAGCTTAAATCATTATTGGGATTTCGAACTTCAGCCTATTATGCGCCATGTAATGCTTTCCATGAACCAGGGATAAAAAAAATCATTCTACGTGTTAAAGATATCACGATACAACTTGATGTTGAAAACATTGTTAACATGCAGCAAAAATTGACTGTAACGACGACAAAAAAAAGTATCTGGGACCCACTGACGAGCCCAATTGTCGTCACAAATAAATGTCCAAACAGTTAATTGCTATGGCCAGGATTTTGTCTTGCGTAAAATATGTAAATTCTTCTTTTTTATGGGGCAATGTATTGTTAGTTTTAGCCAGATGCCCTGTATCGTCCAATGCAGAAAACAGCGCGCACAACAATACATCTGTTAGTGATTGTATAAGTATCCCGAAAAAAAAAGAGTGGTGAGGAGCTTATCCCAATGGATAATAGCATGATTGCCTCTGTCACTTATGGGAATAATTTAGAAAATTAGAACTTTGTATCGCAATCTTTGTTTCTTATATTCTCTTCACTTTACAGTTAAAAACAAAAAGGAGCGCCAGAAATGCAATTCTTAACCAATTGACAGAAGAAGAAATCTTTGATGCCAAAGACACAAATGGTCTGCTTGTGATACTTCGATTATTGGTGATTATGAGGAGTCAAATAAATTCTGTTTCTAAAACTGAGTGTAAGCGTCCCTAAAAATACCATAGTTTCCTCAGAAAAAATGACAAAGCTCATAAATGCCCACTGATTGTAAATGATTCATACAGTCTTGGAAAAAAACCCAATACTTTAATCAAGGGGGAATAGCAAAAAGTAATACTAATATCTCCCTGGCTCATAAATTAAACCAGATGGAATAGGGTATGATGCCTCATATGCAGATTAGTCTACATTAGATTAGAGTTTTTGTGTAAACACAGAAATTAAAGCGAACTTTAAGGGACAACAGTATTCAAACGTGGTATCTGGTCACCACAGCAGGAATCAACGAGTTATGACACAGGGTGAGATAAATTGTAGTGCTCAAACAAACAGGGTTAATGCCATAAAAACACCCACTGTCCTGTAAGGTGTCTATCTTGTTCGATGTGCCACCGAAAGTTTCATCGAAAAAAATTCTGACAATTGGGCTTAATCAATGCACATATATCTAACATTTGCAAATAGTCTGCCCACCCAACGTACATTCATAATAACCGACCTATTTCTTGATGGCGTGGCCGCGGTCGCGATGGGGGTTCTAACTGGAATGCAATAGACAAAATAAGACCATGGCACTCTAATTTTCCAATATATCCGTATATAGAAACTCTATACAGATAGCTTCTGGCTAAAATATTCAATTTATAGTGTACCCACCAGCACTGTATCCAACAAATTAACATGTTTTTAGTTCTGTTAGATTCAGGTCCAGACAACGGGCAAAATATATTTGACTTTGTAACAATGGGTAGTCCTGCAAAGGCTACCTACAACACTCTGTATGTGTGTTGTATATGATGGTGCAGGAAATCCCCGTTTGTTTGCAAGGAGGCATTTGTTCCACACTTTAGGTTTGAAATTTACTGCCAAATGTCTGTTCTCAAATGTGGTCTTGATCCTTAGTGCATGGTTGTAAAGGGAAATAGATCATACCTTGAATTCAGATACTTTCTCTATGATTGAAGCTACATGTATGGTTGCTTTAAAAACACCACACCCGACCCCAAACTGATGTCGTGTGGCCAGTTCAAGAAATATTTTAGCTTCCAACACAGAAGAGCACATCTCGGATGTGCCACAATGCCATGGAGTTTTTTTTTTCAGAGAGAAGGGCTTAACTGGGTCAATCTCTAATTATGTGATATGGCTGATATGATGGCAAAGAATGTGCATTGTTGCATTAGCAGTTTAGGGATCTAAACATTTGTTCAGCGGATACGTGCTGTTGCAGTGAAGGGTGACCGTCACCACATTAAGCTTCCTCTGCCTGAAAACGGCAAAACAACTCGCTCAGCTCGTAATACACTGCAACTCTTATTGTCTTTGTTTTTTTTCGATCATCTCAGACAACTAAGTAGAGTTACGGCATGTGAATAGACCGACACAGAATTATCGTGCATATTTTCGGGTTTGTGAAATTTTGAGACATAGCTATTGTTTTGGGAGTTTGTATGATGTGATTGGCTAAAATGGGCCGAGCTTAGATCGACTTTTAAGGCTGGAACGAGATCGTCTTAAAACAGACACCTGCTGGATGCAAGTCACATTTTACGGCACTCGCGTCAAATAGGCGTGTTGTTAAAGACTCCACAACTCCATTCTTTGTTTATAATGATACCATCTCTCTGTGTCATTGCACAAACTTAAATGAAATGTGGGAGAACCTTTATGGCGGCATAAAGTGCTGGTCATGCACACTCAAGAACACCCACAATCACTTACCGATAAGATTTTCTGAATGCAATGTGTTGCAATGAGCTTCATATTATTATTGCAATGTACGAAAGTCACCAATACAGATGCAATGTACATGACATAAAGTAAGCTCAAACAATTATGTGAAAACACGGTCTACACTAATCATAACAAATATTATAATATTAGTGAACTTTGCACTGCTGTACGTAATTACTGTATCGCCATTGCTATGCTTCAACGCACGCTCACAGATAATGATGTATATGTATATATATATATATATATATGTATACATATATATATATATATATATATATATATATATATATATATATATATATATATATATATATATATATATATATATATATATATATATATATATCTGCGCTGCAGCGCCTTCTGGCTGTGGCCTCCCCTGGCATATTATCATGCATGAATCTCATGGTCATTGTGTCCTGGTCATGGTTAAATGATTGCATCTCATAATTTTTTTAATGTCTCGAAATACCAATCTTAATTTTCACAAACATGGGGGTTTAAATACAACTAACACTATTGTCAGTGTACGTGTGCGGGGGGGGGGGTGTCTTAGGCAATTGGTGCTGGCGCCCACTGAGTCATGCCGCTGCCTATACATGCGTCATGCCTCAATGTGCTTCTGGTCGTGGCCGTATTATTATTCTAGTATGTGTACTTTTAATGTGTGGTAAGGTCAATACTCTTAAGATCATTCCGTTGTGGTCATGATCGTATACGTGTGGCTTATATTTTTGGCATGTCCATGTACCAGTGTTTATTTACCTAGACATGGGGGTCAATTATTGTTATTATTATTATTATTATTATTATTATTATTATTATTATTATTATTATTATTATTATCATGTGTGTGGTGGGAATTCGTTGGATCCAATTGTTATCATAAAATGTCTTGCAATTGGTCAGAACGATTAGTGCTTCTTTGCCTTGGATCATATTGTTCTGATATGGTCTCAAGTTGTTCAAATTCAATAAACTGAAATAGATACCACATCACATGATCTACTAATGTAACGCAGTTATGGTAGTATGGTATTGCAACAAGCCAATAAGACGAGAACACATGCATAGGGAAAACAAACAGCACTGTAACATATTCAATTTCACCTTGGTTCCCATACCACATATTTTTTCACATGTTTTCTGCAAACACAAATAATTCTTACCAACCAAATGTTTGATCCCAGAGAATTTGATCTAGAAGAATAACATCTATGCAGCCTTTTTTGCAAGAAAGGTTTGTTCGATTTAATAGGCTCAGACACATACAACTACCGATTAAGAGAGAAAGTTTAAGTGGATGACACTCAGGTATAAGTAAATGTAACTTGTTCCCAAACTTACCTTTCAAAATCTTGTGCCACGATCCTTTAAAAATAGATATCAGAAATAAGGAAAACTAATTTTGTAACCTATAGTTAAGAATCACTGTTTTTTTTTTTTTTTTTTTGTTTTTTTTTACAGAAATACTTATACGAGCATGTTAAGCTCTCACATGAGTTTTTATGAAATATGTACTTATTGGGACAATGGTCACTTTACCACAATGTATGAAGTGCTGTGCTACAATTGAAAGAATTTCCATCAACAGTGTTCAATGAACGATTTATTCATTTTTTCGGGTTTTTATCTTGCATTAGTTTTGTCTGAAGCATCTTTCTTCGTTCCCTACTTGTAGCGATAAATATTCCTTGTACATACTCGATATTGTATGAAGCACATCATAATCATTTCCAAATAGGGCAAGGCTTATTCCATTCGTAACGTCTCTTTCTGCGTTCGGTAGCCTGGATGACACTTCCAGACGAAAGTTTAACAGCAAAATTAGGGGATGAAATTCAAAATTGCAACTTAAATTTGAGTGACTTAAACTTGCTTACCGTTAAATATGGTGCGTATACATTTTTTTCCTTTGCCTAAACAATTTAAAAATATAAACTGATCCTGATTAACCCACTACTGATAGAAATCATGACTATGGAAGCACGTTCGCCAGCACTGATCTCATTTTTTCCAATTAAAGGTCAGAATGACATCGCTATTTACCTGTAACGAGCATTGCTAAAGTAAAAACCAGAGGACTGTGAAATTACTGTACTCAACAAATTTTATATAAACAGACTGAAATGGTTCTGTGAACTGAAGAATGGTATCAAGGTCACCTTTGTTTAAGATCATCAACACTGTTGGTAGCATGAGCACATCCGCTTACCGAGTTTTCCGAATTTTAATAATTTGTTAAAAATCATAAAAATGAAAGCACCACCTTGTAGTGAACCAATTTGTGCAGATCAGGTCAGTTTACATTCTGAAAAAACTCTGAAGAGGATTTAGGGTTTGGCATTGTGAATATACATACAATCTGTTTTAAAAAGCAAAAACCAAATTAAAGCACTACCTGTAGAAAAGCTACGATTCAGAAGTCCCTTAAGGTGCAATAAACAGCAACAACAACAAAATCATAAAAAAAGTTTAAAATCACTCGTGGAGCAAGAATATTGGAACAAATTATTAAACTCTCGCCCCTAGGTATATCTTCAAAAAGTTTGAAGTGAATCTGGTTGAAAGCATTGGAGAAGAGAAAAATGTGATCTACTATTGCGATCCCTATTGACTTCTATTGTAATCAATGAGAATGCGTGCGTTATCTGATGTAAGTACCCAAATTGCAAAAATCATTAAAAACTCAGGATTGTGAAACATTTTCACTTACTGAACAACTCTTTCCACAAATTGCATTTCCACCGAAGTTCAGAAGAGTCTGAGAGACATTTTCTAGAAGTCGAAAACAACCATAACACACAACAATTCATAAAAATAGAATACAATTGCAGCAACACCTGCAGTTGGCTTCGCAGGTTTCGGGGTGGAAGATTTTTTTCAAAGGTTTTGCCAAAGAGATGGTTCTGTGAACAGCCCATCCTCAGCTAACCTTGACATTAGACCGATAAAAATTCCCACTTTGGTCCGGGGGGGGGGGGGGGGCAGGCGAAACCTTATGTAATTTCAAAGCAGGCCTAGTTGTTCGAGAAGATATCGCCCCTCTCCCTGCCTCCAAGTAAATAAAATGAATAAAAAAATAAAGATCAACAAAATTTCAAAAAAAAGGTTTTGAAAAACTGAACGGTGGCTATTTGAACATACACAAAATAGACCCCTGCCAATGGATCTGGCTGACTGTTTTAGGTAAGAAGTCTTTACTATTTATAAACTTGCCATAGCCATGATCTTACATTGTAAGCAGTAGGAAGGAATTTTCAAGCGGTAAGAACGTGAATGGAAAAAAATACGCTACATCACAGAGTATCACCACCTAAAGACCATGTTTGTTTGATCTTACAACAGGTACATGTCTCTCAGGTTTCGGCTAAATCTCAGTTATGGTACTCCATGAGAAGTCAAATATAGCAAACACAGACACGAATTGATGAATATATATATATATATATGTATATATATATAAATGTATATATATATGTATATATAAATATATATATTTATATATTACCAGAAGAACAAGTCAAATATATGGCAAAATCACACGGAAAAATGCTTAAAAAATGAAAGTATCGCAGCACCACCTGTTCAAAATTGAGGGGTCGATATGTAACTTCGAAGTAGTTGTCCAGGTGGTTTCAGAAATGGATTTTAAGATTAAAATAGTAAAAATTCCAACAATCACTGGAGCATGACCATTTGAAGGAACTTGGCGGAGAACTACCCAAGGTAGATCTCCACCAAGTTTGCATTGGATTTTTTTGTTGTTGTTGTTGTTGCTGTTGTTGTTGTTGTTGCTGCTGCTGCTGCTGTTCATGATTTTCGGTTTTCAATTAACACTGTCTGCGCTGATTGGGTTAACTATGTTTTAGCTGGTGTAAAACTGAAAGTTACAATGACAATGTTGATCTCACATCACTGGTCAGCTGAAATCAGGCACATGTTTAACTTTTCAGTAATTGCATAAAAGTTTGGTACACGCAGATAAAAACAATGATACATTAAACTCGTTACATATGCTATTGCAAAACAGTTTCTGTTGCCACCACGTAGCATATATAGCGAAGAAAAAGGCAATGAATCAAAACAAGAGAGACAAGCTTTCACCATGTAGTTGTGATCCATATACTGAGATTAGGTCGGCCGTCTGGACAATCTCACGCCACTCAAATTCTCGTGAATATTGTAGAAAGGGTAAACAAGTTCAGAAGTACATGATATCTGAGCCATAAAACGCTATTGAAGCCCATATCTCTCATACACTGATCAGCCCAAGAGCTGTTTTTAACTCCTCATTCTGACGATTTTTGCAATTAACTAAACTGTAAAATCTACAGACACCCCAACAACTTTACATTATTTTTATACATCAGTCAATGAATATCAAATACAGTATAAAGGAAATCATCTCTCTCTTCACTGATACAGGTTGCAAAAAAAGTTAGTAGTTTCAATCAATTTGATGCAAGCCACTCTGGACTTTAAGAAATAGACTGCCTGATACACGCATTGTATCAAATGTCAGTTACAATTGTTAGGTTATATACCGTTATAGCATTTATGTTATATCTCAAATCCTACGTCTATGTATAAAACAAAACGTTCATTTTTCCCAAGAAATTTTTAAACAGCCCTTTTAGTCTCATTTTCGAATATCCCTATTTCACAAGTTTTCGAGAGAGCAGTAAATGATGCGAGTTGAAATTAGTCTATACTCTAGCAAAGGCAATTAAACTTGACACAAGGACACCATAAGCTGGCCAAGTGTTATATTTTTTTATTAATATGAGGGTAAATTACTATGTTAAATTCAAAATCATCATGTTTGCAGTATAAGATACACTTCGATTCACAATTATCGTTAAATATCATTATATCTATGCAGAATTTGATTCTAATTGGAGATGTTTATATTTGATTATAGATTTTTATTTAGTCTGGATCCTCATTCCACTTGAAAAAAAAAAAAAAAAAAAAAAAAAAAAGAAAGAAAAATAGGTGAAAAGCAACAACCGATAAACGTATCTGCCAATCTCAGTAATGTTCAGCTTCATGGGTAGTTGATTAGGATGTAATTTTGTGTAACAACCACTCCACCCCACCCCCACCGCAAATAGAACAGGGATTTTAAATGCCACTAGACACATGTACAATGTTTGGAGAGCAGGATTATTGTCAGTGACTCTCTGGACGATGCTTCACTATATAGATGTCCCGCTTATAGCCTATTACCTTGTGGCACTAAATGAAACCTACTCCTAGACTTGACGACGTTATAGCCTACTCTACTTTAAATCATAATAATAATAATAATAATAATAATAATAATAATAATAATAATAATAATAATAATAATAATAATAATAATAATAATAATATAAACGTTTTTAAGCTGTGCTGCACGTAAGTCGCAGAGCTCACCTATTTACTCATGTAAGTCGGTCGAACCGTCTATATACTTTTGCTTGTGACGCTATGCAATACACAATTTTCAAGATAACTTTCAAGACTCATCAAGTATATAGTAATCCGGGTTGATTTCGATATTGTTAGCGCCACTTAAAATGTTATGTAATATATTGGCCAAAATATGAAGATATTGATAATGCTGTTTTTTTTAAGATATTTTCATGGATCGTTGTGAAACTTGATAGAAAGGCCAATCATGAAAATTAGACAAAACACATGGAAACTGGTGGCAAGAATGTCATAAAAACACAGATGGATTTTTGTCATATAGTTCACAGATCATTAATTGATGATAATTGAAAAAAAACAAAACAACCTGGATGTCAGCTTTATACACTGCAGGTGTATGAACTGTTCTCGGGCCCGGGTCCCATCATTGACCTTCCTCACCATAAAATTCACACCTGGCCTCGTAGATAGCGGCCTAATCTAACAACCAATGAAACAGCTCTGTGATGCAGCCATCCTGACTCGGCTAACTTCATTTTCAAGGAAGCTACAGGTTGCTGATAACGCAGCATTTTCACAATTAATGGACTGTCTCCATCGTGATGCAACTAGCTGATCGCAACTGTGGTCTGTAACCATATGTCGCCTTAAAACCCACCAACAAGAGACAGGGTGACCTGACCAGAGCAAGACAGACACTCGTCGACAGCTGTGACAAGTCAGTCAGGAAGAGTGGAACAGGCCTCCATACGCTACAATTCAAAATCTAATCCAGTCAATGCCATCCAAATGCACTCCAATGCTGCAAGCTCAAGGTGGGCACATCCGCTGTTGACTTCTGTCTTCTGTAAAAATCGCATATTTGACTAGCAAGCCCATTCTGTTTCAGACTTGCTTGAGGAGACATTAGAGACCAGGTTCATTGGAAAATATTTGAACCAGTTTCTAATGTGGTCTTAAAAGAGGGCTAGCATTTTCAAAATATAAGACAAAAGTGTTTCAAATGTAGAGGTTCTGTCTGCCATAATATGGGTGACATTGACCTACTTCCTGCAGGTCACAGAATAATATACTTCAGGACGCTATTTTTACGGTTATTACGTATGAAGTTGTTTACGTGTTCCAATATACCATTACAGAAACATTAGAGAGAAAGTCTATGACAAGTGCATTTATGAGGTCGCCAACGACGGTATTCAGTAAAGCTACCATCATGTGTATATTTAAAATACATGATATTTATCATTTGGATTATGAATTAAGATTTAGCTACCAAATTTACATGAAACATGCATTAGGCCATTTAACAAATTTTAGAAATTGGGGTTACATGACTTGTTTTTCAAAGTCATTCAGGGCGTGGTAAATGACACAGAATTTAATATGATGAAAAGTGAGAAAGTCAACAGAACAGTGAAATCATTATGTCAAATTTGACATTTTGAGTGTATAACGGGTGACATGCTGGTAGTATTATGACATCGAAGTACCCGTGTATTGAAACTGGTATAAAAAAATACGATAAGACATTATTTTATTTATTTGTTTTGTTTTGGTTCTTTGGTTTTTAGTTTTGTTTTGGTTTTTGTTATGAAATGCCTTGTAATACAGTACATATATCAGGTTTTATTCATTGTATTCTTCACTACGTCTTCGGAAATGTTGCCTTGGCATGATATGAGGTCAGTGGAAATCGATTTAAAAGTCGAAAAGCCGATAGTTACTTGTGCAACAGAAGTACTTTGCTTGTAGTATATTAGCCTTTGCGACCTGCTTTCCCCGGAGATTTCTCTGGATATTAACAACAGTGACAGAACATGATATATTAAAATGTATTGTTATAATAATACCTCTTAGATTTGAGTTCAATTGTTGTGGACCATATGGTTGTTATTGGCTCTGCATTTATTTACTAGAGTGCTGCGAAATACTGAGGTACCTTCAACTACCGTCCCTACTTCATTAAGTACCGTCAAACACAGACGTAGGAATGGGCAGAGAATGGACCTAGGCATTTCTGCAGAGCAGGAGAAATCTTTTTAAACGATCAGTTGGGCAAAGACAGAGTTTGTCAAATACACTAAATAACACACACACACACACACACACACATATATATATATATATATATATATATATATATATGGGTGTGTGTGTGTGTGTGTGTGTGTGTGTGTGTGTGTGTGTGTGTGTGTGTGTTTATATGGGTCAAATGCAAAAACAGCGAACATCTGGCGCGAAGATTCGAATCTATTTTATCTCCAATTTCAAATGTTTTTTGGTAAGGATACATATTTTACGTATAACACACATACAATTACCAATGAGCAATACCTTCGTTTTCAGATAGAGCTGAAGATAGAGATATAGATTAAGGTGATTTTTCAGTTGGACGGGACGAAAATCTTTCATTGGCTGGCTTAAAAGTGCTCTTGCTTTGTTCAATGTTAAAGTTAGAATATAAACTGACCTAAAGTAGTTCTGTATAAAACTTAGACAACAGAAAATACTCCTTTTGTATTTACCATTTACTCCCCAGAACCAATAACGCCCCTTGTAAATTTAAAGTGTATAAGTTATCAAATCTTGTGCAGTCTTTTCATTTTAGTAATGAATGGGACGAGCATTAGAGGGTAAATTCCTTGTGAAGAGCTGTTTTATTAAGATGGAAGCTGTACAGCTAGTGTGCAGTGAGACTGGCAACCTTAGATCAATATTACCCATTTATTTTTTTCCACGAGAAAAGCATTAAACCTATATATTTTCTACATAACCCTAGACACGTATCCTAAGGGCTTTTTGCAGGGTTGGAATTTTTTGAGATTTAATAGTATTCTTTCTGACTTGGTAGGATTGTACCATTTTTCACGCAGAAGTCGCACAAAATTGTTGGTTCTTTCAAGTTGAAATCGGAAGAAATCTAAAATATATATCCATGTCCAGGATTGATTCAATGGTGAGTCCTAAAATAGCATAAACTAAAAGTTAGTTAAAATTTTAATTCAGTCCTGACAGGTTGTTCATTTTCTTTCTATAAATAGCTCCAAAAGACACGGAATGGGTTGTCAGAAAACAAAAATCATGCGAACTGCTCCTCGATATGGTATTTTTCTTTTCATGTCCGTTGATTTTAATGTGATAGGGCAATTCATACATTTGTGAGGCAAGATATAAACTGCAGAAGTTGAGCAAAAAACAGTTCCGAGAAAATCGCATTGAAAGAACAGGTTGCCAATTCTTAGGCATTTATGACTGTAATATGACACCTACTCATTTATTCTGTCCCGTGACTTAATTATTGTGTAAAATAAATTTGTAGCTTTACATCTGTGACGTTGTTATTAAAAGAAAGTATATATTATGGCTCAAATCTAGACTTTTTTTAACTTGGGAAAATTACACCTGGCTCATTTGGGTGTAGGTTCACATGTGGCTTTCCATATTTGGGGCCCAGTAAGTGGACTGTACTAATTTGTTTTTACATCAATAGAGAATTTCAAAGTTATCAAAACAATGGTAGTGATTAGTCTGAGCTGGCCCATTCTTTCTTTTTTCCACAGCTAAAGGTTTCCTATTCCATTTGAGTGACCATTGTCAATTATTTTCTATGGGTCATGGACTAATGACTGTGCAAACAATGACATGCTTCATTATCATGCCCATGCAGAAAACCCCATGTGCTCAGCACTGCTTTAACTTTTCAGTGTGAACAAAAGTTTTGAGATCAATTTTGGTTTAAAGAAATATTTTATTTAGCAATTGGAAAGTAGGGCAGAGCCCTGTGTTAATTCCTCTTGTAAAGAAATGGACAAGGAACAGGACAGATGAAACATCACGATTCCCTGGTGCGCGACCATGCAGGGGTAGCATAATGAAGAAGTGGGATGACACAAAACAAGACAGATACTGGGGGGGGGGGGGGGGGTCGTAGATCAGGGAAAATTGTACCTCTTACAAACTTGTTTATATATCAATTTTCTCATATAAATTTTCTGTTCACACATCTGAGTTTTTGGGAGCATGTAGTTTAAGAATCAAACTAGCCACAAATATGAAAAAGTATTTGGAGATTATCTAAAGGTGCTGACTTCAGATCCTCCACCTAAATGTGACAGGACAGAATTTATATACCACATACCAGAATTGATTATGCATCATCATGACTTGCAATTCTAATCATGCTTAGTATTTAGTAAAGGCATTTCAATTCACTACTTATCAATTTCCTGTCCTAGCTCACATAGCTGGCTGAGTGAGAGACTCTGCCATTTATTGCATTTATTTACTGGAAAATGCAATTTCATCAATCCGTCCTGGAAGACATTTTTGACTGGTGAAAATGATAAGATCAATAGAGTTGTGCTGAAAACATACTTAAACTATTATTACGACATGTACCATAGGGGTGATATTGATCCTGTTATAGACTTGAGAGTTCTGTATTAGAGCTGCAACAAGTTATCAATTTGCACCTGTCGCCAAAACGACTATTTTGGCTGTGACCCATTCATATATATATATATATATATATATATATATATATATATATATATATATATATATATATGTATATATATATATATATATATATGTATATATATATATATATATGTATATATATGTATATATATATGTATATGTATATATATGTATATGTATATATATATATTTATATATATATATATATATATATATATATATATATATATATATACATATACATACATATATATATATATATATAAGGTTCTGTGGAAATTAAGCTTACAAGTCAGGACTGGAGCCGAGTTGTATCTTGTGTGGACAGTCTTGCACTGATCATGTACCAACTGATTTCACACGAAGACATAAAAAATATGCTACATAAAAAGAAGTAAGACATAGGGTTGAAACAAACCAGCGAGCTATGGTTTCCTGACAAAATTGCTCTGATCATGTATTAGTGTATATTACATGGCAGCATAAAAAATGTGCTCCGAAAAAAATAGACGCAAGACTGGAATAAAGCAGCAAAGTATGGTTTCCTGGACATAATTTTAATCACATTAGTAATACGGATAAAACAAAGGTCAATAGAAACACGGAACTCTTTACATATATAAAGAGTATACGAGTCTGCAAATTTTGTACAAATAGCAGTAAAAGACAGATAGAAAAAAAGTCATATAGAAGACAATTACTATTTACCAAAACATCGCCGGAGACCAAATGATCCAGGTATGCCCTTGTAATGCAAAGGAGACAGTTGTCATATATAGCCTCTTCTGACAATATTTTGCATAGTGCACATCAGGTTGAAATTGAACACATTCTTCTGATATATTTTTACAGAAGGATTTCAAAATAAATCATAATGAGACAAAAACGTCATGTCCAATACATTTGCTCGATCAGTGCTAAGGCAAAGTCTGTTGCCCAAAGTCTTTCATCTCTGAATTACATCAAAGTCAATGAGCGTGGACAACAGTGGTGTCACATTGTCACACCACGACGCAAGTGTTGCCGGATTACTGAAACCTCGGATCTTAATTGTGACTGACCTACTGACGTACATATTTAATCTGCCTCTGAGACTGTTGGTATATTAAGATGATTCTAAGACTTCAAGCGTGGTTCCCTTGTGTAGGTGAGATGACCATAACAGCAAATGCGTGAGCATTCTTCCAGTCGCATATTTAGGGAAGCAATGTTCTCCCAATTCTATCATTACGTTGGTAAAGGAGTCTAATTTCAATTTTATTATCTATATTTTGATCCGCATTCTTGACCGATAAGGCTTATCCAAGACCACAATGACCAATCCTGGTAAAACTGTTGTAATTTTGGGGATTTAAAACTTATTACTACTGAGTAATGTATCTGTTAACATAGACATATTAACTCCAGAGAACGTCATGCTACATTATACATACGATTACCTTTCAATGAGGAAACCTAGAGCAGTAATCCCGGCAACTATGCAAGTGGTAACGCAATTCTTATCAATGTTAGTGAACGAGGATCCACGCACATTCTTTGTTCCTCCGTTCCAGCAATCCATTCCAGCTACATGCCAATTAGTCATGGACGAGTCAAACACAATTTGCTGTTACCCTGCACGTGTGAATAGAAGAACTCCCAAATATGAATATGCATTTTCTCAAAGTAGTCACAACCAGCAGTAAAGCAGTGTTTTGCGGCTGTAGGCACTGTCTCGTGGACTCGCATAAAGTGTGCTGAATTTGTATCAATTGCTGACTATGACACTCAATGCCAGAGGCATATCTTTAAAATTTGTATGTCAATCTTATCAACTGCTTTCTTTCCTCGTGGACTGGGACATCTACAAGAATGACCCCCCCCCCCCATCAATAAAAAATACAAGTAGGGACTCTACAGTAGGATCCTGTGCACAACGATTTCATATCTGCATTCACTCTTATCTCATGTCCAGCCCAAACGACTCTTATTTATGAAAATATTTCATAACATATTTCTAAAGCTTTGTTCTATATACACATGCTGGAAAACGTAGAAACTAAGGGCGACGTAAATGCGGACTTACACAGGTACATTCAGAGATATTAACAAACAAACATGCATGCATACATGTACCTGCCATGAATATATATAATGTCTGGCTAAGATATTTTCATGAAGTATGTGTTACATCCTGAAAACAAATATGTCTACGGAGGTAGTTTCTTGTAATTACTATCAGTAGGATATAAACAGCAAAATGCACCAGATATATTTAACCGAAACCCGCGTTTGAAAACCTCGTAGTATGTGGCGAGTTGTACACGGTTATTGAGCTGGATATGATGATCCTGCCCAGATCGGTTAGAAAACCCAGTGACAAAATACTGTTCATGTCATTTTCCCTGAGAAGCATAACCATGTTGACACTGTAGTTTAAGCATTGCTTTCGAAAATGTCACATGTTTGGAGAAATATGGCAATAAACTTAGCTTGGTATGTTGATATAAAGGTACATGTGCCGTGACAGGGGTATGTGATAACAAGAAAGCACAGAGATGAAGAGCCATAGAATAAGAAAGGATGGGACGAAGGTCAGAGAAAACAAAAGGAAATAAGAAAGAATGCAAAACAGATTTAAAAGAAGCAAAAATGAAAGAAATAATCCATATAAAAGCGAAAGGCTTGTATAGACACAGGCATTTTGTCCATAAGCAGGTAGGTCTAAATATGGCATATATGAAGGCAATGGCTGCTTAATGTTCAGAGTCAAGATCAATGTATTTTAATGTATATATATCATACATATCATAATTTAAAGAATGGCCAATTTTTGGACTTTAAGTTTAAACATTTCTTACGCCATCCCCACCCTCATCCAGCTCAATTGATCTGTTCTTTCTTTGTCTCCCTCCTGCAAAAGGAATAAGAGTGACATTTTTTCTCTTCAGACCTGCCAGGTTGTAGTCACCAGGGAGAAACGTAATCTATTTTAATGTCACAAGATACACCAATATATTGAAAAAAAAAGTCAAATTAGGTCCAGTATTGATGAATGACCTGTGAGAATTTAGGCGCCAATACAGAATTCCTTATTTTCTCTTTCTGGAAGGAATTGGGGTCCGAAGAAATTCGGTTCAGGTACAAGGACAGAGAAACGTGTTAGTAGTATTCTTAAAAACCTTGTTTGGCAAAAGGTGCTTGCGATGGACTGATTTAGAATAACTGTTTATACTATTTGAATTTTCATTGCCCCATTTTCTTTTTTTTTCTTTTTTCTTTTATTTTATTCTATCTTATTTTAACACTTTTTTTTTTTTTTTTTTTTTTTTTTTGTTTTTTGTTTTTGTTTTGTTTTTTTTTTTTTTGTTTGTTTTGTTTTGTTTTACTATCTGCCAGGAATCTACACCACATGTAGCTTAGACGGCAGGCTGTACGGGGGTTGTACCGTGCTTCTTGCAAAGAGTTGGACATAGAAGCTCATCATCGGATAGATGTAGGCTACTCGCTTGGCATGATATTTGGATTCCAATAAGTGCACCGATACTGCTGAAGAATCTTATACCATGATGGAATCACTCTTCAGACTTTACTCCACAAGAACTGAAAACACTGTGAATGTGGAAGACAATCTCTGAGCACATCTCTTCCTTGTCATAATGTGTCTTTCAGTCTTTCTGTTCTCCGGTAGGCTTTCATAATTTCTGATCGAGGTCAAGTTACATTGATAGTTTTAATGAGAAACTATTTCTCACATGACCATAATCATTCACACTTGCATCAAACTGAAACAAGTGGAAACCAAACAAATGAAAAATATAAAAATACTCGATTAACAATGTCACCTGCCATAACCTGCTTTGCATGTCATAAATACCTAAACCTTGTCAAAAACTTGATGATAATCAGTATGTTCCGACTTTTTCTATAGTTTTTGATACCGCTGTAATAGCGTGACAGTTGAGGATGGATGTAGTATTTTTTCGAACGTTTAACCAATTTTATGGTAGGCTGAGCAGCAGTGTAAACTAGTTAGAGATATTATTTTGTATTTTGCTGTAGAAAATGATAGTTACTCTCTCCGTAATATACAAAGACGTTCTTCTCCCCTGTTATATATAAGAAACTCTGGATCTTATACAAGGAAGAGTTAGGGGCACCACTAACGCCACCATTTTTAGCTGTAACTTGCAAGTGACTGACTGTCACATCTGGTTTTTAGCATTAAAACGGGACACCGGGAGAAATATCTACTATACTTTATACACATGATGAAACTAGTCACGAGATTTCTGAAACCTTTCAGCAACGTTTTGTTTGGATAAATATCAGTATAAATCGTTCATATCTAATGCATAGAAAGCCACTTTCAATCAATCCGACTAATATGTGCGGCAGACATAGTTGTAAATTTTGTTCTTTCAAAATATTTAATTGCCAATGTTACCATAAATATGTTAGGTATTTTCTCATGCAGTGACTGTTTGCAATGTCTGCTTTAATTCTTAGCACTCAAGTTAATCTGCTTTATTTGGATTGCTCTGCGACTTGTCATATTGATTTGCCTGCATATCTATTACTACATGGATATTAATTATTAGCTTTGACTCAATTTCGCCTATTTTAGATCAGTGTGCTTTTCAGTGCGAATTTCTTCTTTGTATTCACTTCGTTTATTTTTTTAATTGCTGAACTCGCACGGATAATTTGCTGTTCAGTCCTGTGATCTTACCTTCTGTGATGTTTGGTTCCATATAAGGTCATAACTTTATAAGGAACCCAGTCCTGTTGGACCAAAACTAACATCATGTTTAAACAGTATTGACTTGCTGCAAACAATGTGTGTATATACTAGTAACTTTTAGCCATTTGGTTTGCCCTTTTACCAGCACATCCTGTATCTAAATATACACACATAAGTTAATATGATACGTCACACTAGCAAGCAATTATTTACATACCCGCACATTCACAAAATGGAACTAAAAACAAATAGTGAACCAAAGCCAATGAAGCTACACACACACACAATTGTATATATATAAAGATGTTACACAGAAATATATAAGTTTGTGTTAATCGCGATAATTATATTGATATATGTCTCACTGATAAACTGAAACGATAAGAATCATCTAAATCGAATTATCTTCCAATGCAACATCCCTTGCACAGGATTAGTTTTATTATTTGACGCACACGATTTTGTCACAAACACTTGGATTATTATTACATGTAATTATGAATAGTGCTTATCAAGGCGTTACATTGTGTTAAATTGCCATGCATTACAGAACAATGCATTTTGCTGTACAAGCTCAAAAAAACCTCCAATAAGTGTGAAAAGGTAAAATTACAAGAGCAGAGGCACCGGTCTGGGATGTATAGGCTGCCGTGACTATAATATCGATAAAAGCAGGAACATACTTTAATATAAAGGGTCCCGATAATTATATATGGATATTCCAAATGTTCTATATCGATAGAAAACATGTGGTTTTGGTAACGTGCCATGCTTTATTTTGCCCAATACATATGCTCATATAAGTAACTTTGAGTATAAATATTATGACCTTGTATAGACATGTTACGTGTATCCTAATGCCATATGATTGAATAGGGAACATTATCAATTTAATACCAATTATTGGCATATTGCTGACAGTACAAAATACGGAATATTTCGGATGTTATCTATCAGAATATGTACAGTACTTTTCGTGAGCATTGTATGCATAGTTCGCCATTCGTGGACGTGTGTGTTCGCGTATCATATATGCATTTAAATCAACTTCGTTGGTACAGTAGCTTTCCGGTAGGATCATTCCGATGAAACTGCAATGAAATGAAGGAATGTCAATTCACAAATATAATTCGTCGTTACTGTTGACATGCAAACTCGTCATCTGCATGTAACAACACATATCATAATGTAGCCTCCCACTGTGGAATTTTCATGAAACATGCTTCATTTTGTCATTTAGAACTTTTTGGTCTGAAGTTTGTTACATGCAACAACGTTGTCAGTGCCAAAATGGAAAGTACCTTAACAATAACATGTTGGTTCTAATGGGGATAAGTATGTCAACTTTTCTCTGTGAGTTACTGACTGGAAAATGACGTTTTGGCATTGCATAATTGACTACTCTGTTGGTAGCGGGATCCTAGCAATTTGAAGCATAGGCCTGATAAATTTCTAACTCTTTTTTATGTTTTCTTTGCATTAACGATACAGTTTGAGTGTATATACACCAAAATGCAAAAAGAGAGAAAAAAAGGCAACGACTATGTTGTTAACGGCAGTAAAGTTGGACATGTTACAGATTTGTAGTTGCAATCTATTTCAATTTAGTGATCAGGCACGATACACGCAGCTCTTCAAGTACTGGTGGTAAGTGCTTACCAAAATCATCACTGTACAAACACATTTGATATTCACCACCATCTCCATATATACGTGTAAAATATGTTGGTGGTACGGGTAGATGCAGATAAAACTACTGCCGTGATCTCTGCATTCAACCCATAAAACTTTACTTCTGAAAGCCATGTTTTAGAGACATGAAACTTTATATAGCATAATTCGTGAAAACTATTAAAACTGGTGTATTTTGCCAAAGTTCCATATGGAGTAAAATTCAAGCTCTCAACTTACATGCACTAACTCTTCAGTTAGACATACAATACTCGACATGCAATTCGATATTCCATGTGCAAGCCTCAATCCGGAGTATTTGCGAAATTATGATATTTCTTGCTGAATTTTGACATTAGTAGAATGCACAATAGTGAAGACATTAGTAGAAAGAATGCTAACATGTATTTTTGTATATAGCTGTATGCTATGGGTAATAAAGTATGTTTGCTTAATAAAAGTATACTACCTGGACTACATGATTGTGTTCAGGAGAAAGCAGACCAACACTACACTACTTGCCAGTGAATACATCTGCTGAAACTAACATCGCTAGCACAGATAGCACCTGCACATTGGGTCAAGTCTTCTCTTCATCTCATCGTAAGCCAGAGAAAGACACAAACAGAACATCCAAATTTCAGTGTTATAATTTGGACATGGACAGGGAAGTGATCAGCTACCATGAGATCAAATACTTGTCATCCTCCGTGGGTAACTGGTGGTGGGTAAAAGACAATTTTACTCTCGGTAAAATGCTAATTGATGCAACTGGTAATGATACGGTGGAATATTGCTTCAGACTGACAGAATTGTCTGTACAAATCCTGGGGGCTAAAAGAATATCAAAGGATACAGTTTGCAAAACTTACCGGAAGTCAACTGTTGACTACTTATACAAAGATGCATTTCGGTCCAAATTTTCTCTCCGAGAGAAAGATAAGATTGCATTTCCAATTACTTTGACAATTTGGTTCATTCTTACCGTGTTAGGTATCTTGGGTGAGTAGGCTACCCTGTTCTCTTTTGTCTGGTTTTGCATGTTTGATTCTTTAATTGGCACTTTCTATATGTGTTCTTTGTCTTAGTGTCCACTCTGCTGGGATATGCAAGTAGTTGTTTATAAGGTGCAATAGCTGATGGATACGTGGGCGTCTACTGAAACAATGTCAACTGTTTTTATTGAGTAACCTAAATTATAAGACAGTTTGACACAAAAGAAACAAAGATAGGCAAATCTGTGTGCACTATACTCTGTGTTATTATAGATATATACATGGGGGAGGGGGTATTACCAGTCCTCTTTCTGGTCATATTTCAATTCGCAATATGTGCATTTCATAGGTTATTTGATTTTTTCAATTGTACCTATGTTTGATGATATTCAAAGCTCATTACAGATTTTATCATATTTTCTTAGCGTGAATACCAAATTAAACTAACAAATACATTAAGACAACATGGGCGTGTTTACGATTGCATTGAGAATCAATGAGGGAAAAATGAATTTCTAGGCTACGAAAAACCCTTGCACTATTTGATCATGTTTTTACGCGACCCTATTTGATGGTTATTCTATGGTCAATGATATGTGTAACTGGAATGGGTAAGATGTTTAGTCAAAAACGACGGAATAATTTAGTTCATTCCTGCATTACAATGCACGTGGGGATCCGTCCTTTTTCACACTAAGGAAATGAAATTTGATACATCTGTTTTAAAGTGCGCTCTGCATGTTTGTTCATGGTTAAGGTGTCCACTTCCCTTTGAACTCACAATCGTAATTGATTAGCTTTCAAATCTTCCTGGGTATTATACCTGACTCATGCACATTTATGTATGTTGTCTTAAAACTAATTAAATAACTGAATAGTTGCTAGCCAGCTTGCAAAATTTGTAGGGATTCTTGACTCCATGCATATGCCAAACAAGGATTTGACGCATCATATAGGCCATTGTATAAGCAATTAATGATGTACTTTCTTGGCAATTTAAAGATAAAGAAAGCACTTCACAATTAAAAATTCAGACCTTTTTTTGATGTAGTGCAGAATTTGCTAGAAAGAATAAACGGGACAAACTGAAGCTGGGTGACCTTGATACAGTTCTCAGGGTGACACTGACATACAGGCAGTACACTTCCTAGAGGTTTTGCACAATCACTCAAGAAATTTTTGGGCAAGGACTTGAATACTTCACTGGTATATAGTCCTTGTTAAACGCTAAAAGAAATGTTAAGTTTGGGTACCTTGATCTTATTTCAAAGGTCATATTGGTACCTGAGTTAACTTTGGTTTCCACACTGTAACTCAAGAGGTTTTTAACCTAAAACGTTTATATTGCACGAGATTATAGTCCATATTCGTGGCTAGATAAAGTTAAAGGATGGATGACCTTGACCTAATTCGAAACATCACTGCCACTTTACTTAATATGTTTTCATGGTTTCTGCATGATAACTTTTACTTTTAAAGCTAGGACTTTTATATTGCACAGCTACCACTATCAATAGGGTAGTGAGGGCAAGGGTAATGAGGGCGGGGGCATCTATGTTTTACAAACATATCTTGTTTGATGTAGTGCTGAATGTGATAGTCGAATTGGTTAGAAGGACTAAAGGGGACAAACTGCAGGTACTGAAAGGGATGAATTGGACTCAGTTCATAAAGAAACAACCAGACCCGATTTCAGAAAGGCGCCAGTTGATAGTCAACAGGGCTCTTGAGACGGAGGAGGTAATAAAGCACTATAGCCAAGACACAGGGGTGATCAGGGGTTTGTAATCACATGAGACTTGAACAAAAACTTTAGCGCAATGTCTAAGTGAGTGAACTGAATACTTCCATAGGTTCATGTTGCACCTGAAGTTGAATTTGGGGCTTCATTTGGTATGAAGCGAGGGTTTCCTGCCAGAAACAGGAAAACACTTTGAAGCAGGTCAGAGAACGTGTGACATCATATTTACCTTGATTCAGGTTTTTGTATTCAGAAAAATAAGGCTTGGGCTCCTAGTTCCTTTAAATACAAAGAAAGCATATGAAATGATGGAGAGAACTGAATGGGCTATGGATTTTTAGCGATTTTCTGCAGTGTAGCAAACTTTATTTAAGGATGTAGCATTGAGAATTTTGTTCACAAATAAAAAAAGTAGAAAAACTTCTGAGAAAAGTGTGGTACAATGGATGACTGTCATGTACAGATGATTAACATATGTATGCATTTACCATCTAACGTCCTAAAAGTAATTATAATATCAAGTTAGACTGTAGCACTGAATGTTAAATGTAAGTATCACTATTGATGTATTGAAACGTTCATTAAAATTCTCAAACTTTGCACAAAATTTAAACCAAGATTTGAAACTTAAATGACGTTTAGATTATAATATCAACTGAAACAACACAACTCTCTCCAAAGCCATATCATTTTTTAAACAGGGTTTTGTTCTAATATAATCACTGTTTCATTTTTGGAAAGTCTTATATTTTGATGTAGACAGCTGGTAAATTTTGAATTAAAATCCTTATTCAAAATTTAAAATACGGTTTTTGTGCTAGAACGGTAGCATTTTATTTCCTTTTCTGCAAATACGGGTAAAATTGTAGAAAGTTTTAAATTAAGCAGTAAAAATCCAAACTATGAGCAAAGTCGCGTATTCTTTGTAATGTGCGGAAAATGTGTACCACGTCCTTATATTCGAATTGAAACTTTTCTTTCATATATTAATGTTGTCCGTACACTCAAGATAAGCAGCTGAGGATTGTGAAAAGGAAATAGGAGTAGTACAGCTTTAGTTTTATGCATGTATTGAACACTTCATTCTGTGATTATGGCATAGTCTTAGAAATCACTTCACAATATGCTCAACAGATAGTCTCTCTAATGTAAAGTTAGTCTACAGGAGGTAGATGATGAGTCAGTAGATAACTTTACAATAGTGTGAGTCATAGAGAGATAGATAGGAACTATATCCCCCATTATAGCATTATGGCAAGCAAAACAGTCAAAATCAAGAAAAGGTCAGAAGAATGTTTGCATTGGTTCTACGCTGCAAGGGCGGGGAGGGGGTGGCTCAGCAGGTGCCAAAAGTGTAATGATTGGACAGGACTACACTGTCTGGAGCTGGAAAGGAGTTACATTCGCCGACCTGCAGAACACTTATTCAACTTGAATTTGTCTGGTATTCTTGGAAGGAATTCAAAAGTAGCGCCTCTTACCAGGCCCCTAATGGTACTGTCTGTGCCTTAGGGCAGGTACACGATATGGGGACTGCCCTAGCATTTCAAGCTGACGGATTTTTTTTGGGGGGGGGGATTTTAAAATGTAGAAGGAATGGGCTTTTTCTGGCCATATAACAGCTTAGCCATTGGTTTACCTCTACTTGTAGACAGTATGTGGCTTACTTTGTACCAAGGCTGTTGCCTCAAGAAAAAAATAATCTGCAAAAGCACACCATTACTTGCTTCTATTTTCTCTGTACCTCCGATTGCCCACCTTTTTGCAGGACAATGGCAGACCACCAGAAGGCCTAAAAATACTGTTATCATTATTATCACTGACTGCCAAGCAATCTCTTACTTTTCAAAGAAAAGGCATGGAGCAAGCACTTTTACCACCTGATAAAACATACTTGTAATAACATCTTTACCTCAATTAAAAAGCCTGTTCTCTGATTTAGGAAATATCCTGGCTGTCATGAGTGTACTGGGCTTCAAGGACATGAGGACTCCAACAAACATATTGCTGGTGAATTTGGCATTTTCTGATTTTATAGTTATCTTAATTGCCTTCCCTGAAAAGGTAATTACCAGGCTTCTATGATCAAAATTTTGTACATGCAACTGTAGGAATATCCAACTACACCCCGGCCAAATTATCAGGCACTCCCATTGGTTTAACGTAGGTTGCTCTTGGTATTAGCTTGTGCAGGAAACATGTGTGTCATGTGGACTGGTACGTAACATGGAAAAGATTGCTAAGCGTATACCTTAATGATAACACAAAAACAAAATGTCATGGAAATAAGATAACAGCCACAAAAACGCAAAACATGTCCCTGGTATTGGATTATCAGTGTAATATACATGTAAAATATTGTTTTGGAATAAGCTGGTGAGTTGCAGCTTCTTGGTATGTACAGAAACGGAGAAATCATGTCAAACGTGAAGCGGGATGGTGGTACAGGTGTGAGCTTCGTTTCAAACCTTTCTCTGTATGAGCTCTATGTGACGACGTAAAGCCTTTAGGCCCACCATCGAATTCTCCCATCTTATTAGTACAAATGATTGACTGCACAGATGAATGCACAATACTCTATTGCAGATAAGGCCACATGCGGGCAATTGCAAGTGCAGATGTTCCCGGTTCACCCTCTCTGCCAGCCCCCTCCTCCCTCCCCCCCCCCCCCCACGTTTATTTGCACGAGGGCTTAACTGAACGTTACGAGCACCTGTGAGTGACACTGCCTCTCTCGAATCTGGAGAGCTGAGAGTAACACAGTAGCATTATGGATAAAAAGTTACCATTGTCCCGTGTAAAGCCCACAGGCACACCATTCCTAACACACTTTTCATGGCTTTGTTCACATTTCCAGGACACTTTCTCTCCATGTAACTGAGCAGTCATACCCTGGCTAAACCAATAGGGATGCCTGTTTTTTTTTTTTTTTTTTTTTTGGGGGGGGGGGGGGGAGTGTTGTTTTGTTTTTTATTTCTTAATTTGTGTGTGTGTGTGTGTGTATAATTTATTATGTTTTTTTTAGCCCGGCGTTTGTATCCGTTAGGGTTGGCCTCTTAAAAAAAAAATCTTTTCACAAGGTATGAATGATATAACCAAACCGCAACCTATAATTTTAATCCCTGCGTTTGCCTGTGCAAGATGTGTACAATCAGTAACAACCAGAAAAGGATTACACCTGTCCACATGTAGTGTGATATTAAAAAGGTACAGTGCTGCTCTGATGTAATAACACATATATAAATATATGAGAATGTATGTTATCATTATATTTGCACATTGTATAGTAAATGCAGAAAGAACATGTGTTCCGAGTGCCTCCCAAGGATATATAAAACCAAGACAACAATGAGAAATTACAGATGACCATATTTCAAGCATAATTCAAAATGGATACCATGTAAAACGTAAAACCAGAAACAATTACCTGTGCTTTTTGGCAACACCAACAGTTTATATTAAACTAAAAAACACGCAGCACACTTGTACGCACACACACATGGGGCATAACGCCACAGAAGCACTTTCTATGGTTGCAGCCAACAAGGAGTCCACACACTTTAGCGCAAGTTTGCACACAATGTGGTCCACGCAAACTTGTCTGATATTCAGCAATTCATGAAAAACATCATGTTAATTATAGCACATATATTTAAGAGATGGATAAGTGTGTATCCATGTCCACAGAAAGGAATATGCATGAAGCATATTGGATTTCTTTCTCCTCCTCTGTTGTTGTCGCATTAAGCGAAATCTCATTTTTAGGGGGGGTTTTTTGGTTTTTTTTTTTTGTTTCATTTTTTTTGTTTTTGTTTTTTGTTTTTGTTTTTTGTTTTTTTTTTGTTTTTGGTTTTTGTTTTTGTTTTCTTGTTTTTGTTTCGTTATTTGTTTTTTTTTTTTTTTTTTTTGCTTTGTTTTTTGTTCGCTTCTTTGTAAATTGAAGAGATAATAAAAAACTGTCTAGGGTTATTTGATTTTCTCTGCCTCGGGAACACCCATTGTGCCAGCTAGTGTCAAGGGTGAAAGGGGCATAATCAACATTTGGTGTGCTTTCAAAACTTTCAAATCAGTATGCTTTAGCGCAGTTAAATCAAACCTTTTGAAAATATTAGACTTCTGCAAAATTAACGGCAGTCTTGTTTTGGCTGCATCAGTATCAAAACCAATATATTTTCTCCTGCAATAAAAGTTTCCATCCATCATGGGGTGCTGGGATGATCTAACTAACAACATACTTATTTGGTAAGATAAATTTTAAATATGCCAAAGAACGCACAACCTCGCC